>JBBKCR010143250.1:0-19965 GCA_037577295.1 Ladigesia roloffi | reverse complement strand
ACTGACCTCTGCCATCATTTTAAGTGGGAGAACTTGCACAATCGGTGGCTGACTAAATACTTTTTTTCCCCACTGTAGATAGATAGATAGATAGATAGAAACACACACACACACACACACAGTGTTGATGAGATGAGATGAGTTGAGATGAGATGTGTTTATTAAAGCTGATTTCCCTGTATGCTGCAGGATAAGGAGATCCGTGCTGTGTTCCTGTGGCTTTTTGCCCAGCTCTTCCAGGGCTACCGCTGGTGTCTACATATCATTCGCATCCACCCAGAGCCTGTCATTCGCTTCCATAAGGTAGTACTGTCCCAGTCAAAACTCAAAACACCCCGTCGAATGATATTGTGAGACATTTCATCCACAGTGCTTAAAGAATTGCTGTTGTGCTAAGACTGGATTTCAAGTCATTAAGCAGCAGTGCAAATAAGGTCATGTCATGCTAATTGGCCCCAGATGTTTTTCGTGTGTTGTTAGCAGTGTAAGCGTTTCTGAGTGAAGTATTCCTCTATATTCCAGCCAGCACTTGGGGCGCTAGAAGTGGGAGTGAGCACTGCAGTGATCTTTATACTAGAATGTTGTCTTGGTTTTCCTCCAGGCTGCTTTTCTGGGCCAGCGGGCGCTGTCTGAGGATGATTTCCTAATGAAGGTGCTGGATGGCATGGCGTTTGCTGGCTTTGTATCAGAAAGGGGTCCGCCCTACAGACCCATAGATCTGTTTGATGACGTGAGTCTCTGTAAATGCTAAGACGCTGTTGTTGTAAATGTTAGGAAATGAGAAGGTGGTATGACACATTTTCTTTTATTAAAGTTTTCTCTTTGCTCTTCTCTTGCTACCCACAGCTTATCGCCAACCAGGTTGAGCGGATCCGTCAGGAGCAAGGCGATACCCACAAAGTGATGAACCACATAAAAGAGCTGGCTGAGCACCTCTTCAAAAATGTACGTCTCCCTTTTCCCTTTTGGGGTTTGTATTGTCAGTTAGACCTTTTTCAGCACCAGGATTTTAACCCTTAGAAGCCTGGAGTTCTCATTGTGATTATGATCAACTAAATGAACAATAAAATACCAAGTAAAAAAAAAAAAACAATCTAAAAGATATACACACAGTAACTCCGTCAGTTCCAAAACATCTCTTCCGCTATCAAAAAGGAATAGACTTTGGATTTAAAATCTAAAATGCAGTATTATTTTCAACTTGTTTCAGTTACAGTGCAAAGTCATTAATATAAAATTAACTTGTTTAAAAATAATTTAAACTAATTGCATTAAGATATAAAAACTTTGTTTTAAGTAAAAATCACTGTATTCTGTAGTGTATTTATCTTTTTTCATATGTGTAAATGTATGTGTAAGTTGAATAAATATGTCAAGACTGGAAGACATTTTCAGAGATAAGAACAATTAAAAGTAATCTAAAGTCAAAATAAAAGTCTTCACAAAGTACTCTGAAAATAAAATACAGCAGTAGATATAAATACTACAGATAAACAAAGTTAATTAAGTAATTTACTAATTAACTTTTAAGTGTTTTGGAGTTCTCAATAATGTTATTGTCAGTTAGTCAAGTCGTTTTTTGTTTGTTTTTTTTCTATCATATACACAGTACAAAGTAAAAACGAGACAGAGTTCCTTCAGGACCGCAGAGCAGAGGAGAGCAGAACAGAACTTAACAGCAACAATATAATTTAACAAGACAATGGCTTGCATGCAATAATTACATATGGAGTGAGATTGCACACTAATATTATTGCATTAGTAGTGATATTTTCACAAAGTTCAAAGAAGATCTGTGTAAAATTACTCTTTGCCACTCTCACCCTCTTAAACTCTTCCAGGAGAACCCGTACCCTGCAGTTGCAATGCACCGAGTGCAGCGGCCAGCAGAGAGCCCTCAGTCTCGTGCCTCCCAGGCCCCCTTCCCACAGCTGGACGAGGTGACGGTCCAGCTGTTTGTTGACCACGCTGCTGCCAAGCTCAAAACGGCCCCGCCTGTGGTCAAGGCTGAAATGAAGGAGATGGTTCCCTCCGGACCCCCGCTGAGTGAGTCAGAGTCTTGGGTCTTGAATCACTTAAAGCTTTGTACATTTTTTGGAACTAAAAAGAAATTATTTTTCATCCTTCCTGCAGATGACATTGTGGACAAGAATGGCAGTGTCCTGGCTAACAGTGCCCGGAGATTAGAGGTGGTCAGGAACTGTATCAATTATATATTCGACAATAAAATGCTGGAGGCCAAGAAGGTGAGCGTTAAGTAATGCAATCTGTATCACCTATTCTGCAGTCACATGTACCATTTTGGGGCCTACCAATGGAAATGTCGCCCAGTTAAAATGGACTGACAGCTAAAGAGATGAGTTCTCTCAGCAATTAGACAAAAATCTTAGTAACACTTAAGACAGAACAATATCATCTCTTATTGTAAAATCACTATCAGCTGAATTTTCTTATTGGTCAGGTCAATTTAATCAGATACTATTGACTGTTACATGGTAGATTGAGCCTCTTTGATGGTGTGTTTGTGTGTGTAGGTGATGCCAGCAGTGTTGCGTGCTCTAAAAGGGCGAGCAGCACGAGTGTGCTTAACTCAGGAGCTGAACCAGCATGTGCTGCAGAACAGAGCTGTGCTGGACGACCAGCAGTTCGACTACATTGTCCGCATGATGAACTGCACACTCCAGGTACTGCCACACTCTTACTCAGCCACATTCCCTTAAATGTCTCCTATAGATATGTAATCATGCTCTTACATTGTCCATTTACAGTGTAACTGTATGGGAGCAGACATGTTTCTTACACACATGCCTTTTTTTTCCTTAAACGTGTTTTACTTGGAACTCTGTCGAACTTAACTCTGTTTGTTTGTGGTTGGACTCGTTTCATAGCTTAGTTTCATGTTCCAGTGAAAGAAAATGTCTAAAAATTATGCTTACACAGCAATACCGTATGAAACACTGGATTTTATATATGCTTGTCTCAAAAATATTTTAATTCAGCAGTATCTTATTGTCCTGGTAATGTGAAAGGGGCTGAAAAATCTCTAAAGTAGATTCTTGTTATATAGAGAGGCATGAAGTTCAGGGTAGTTTATTAGCTGGGTAATCTTGCTTGTGTGTGTCTGTGTGTGTTTGTTTGTGTGTGTGTGTGTGTGTGCATATTTAGGACTGCTCTCATATGGACGAACACGGCATTGCAGCAGCTCTACTGCCCCTGGTCACCGCCTTCTGCCGGGTACTCTAACCACAACACACACACACACACCACATCAACCACAGCTTCCTCAAAAAACAACAGAACAGTTTGTGACTGCATGATTCAACATATCATTTGAGGAAATAATCTTATGTTTCATTTTCTCACTTGTTTGATGTTTTACTTCATAATAAGTACAAATATGTCACAAGGTGCCTCAAATTGTAATAAAATGAGGGCATCGTTTAATAAAGGCTGTCCATGTGTCTTAGTTTTACTGGCACTCAGAAAGCAACTTAGCCAAGAAACCATCTGACCAAGTAGTTGGGTCCAACCAGATTCTTAAAAAAGCTACTCTCAGGGGAGACCAGGTTTAACAGCATCTCTGGATATTTTTCAGTCTAGCTGCTGTTTGGTTTCTTAGTCCACAGCCTACTATGAAGCTGCGGACCCCAGCAATCTTAAACCTAATTTGTGGACCACAAGGCTTTACATTTATCCTTTTATGCCTTTTTCTTCTAAATACTGGGCTCCCAGTCCGCAGCTATTTCCCAGGACTTAAACATCTGTTTCTAATAATGTCTGTGCCTGTGTGTGTGTGTGTGTGTTGCAGAAACTTGGTGGAGGAATCACTCAGTTTGCCTACAGTTGTGTACAGGAGCACATGGTGTGGACCAACATGCAGTTTTGGGAAGCAATGTTTTACAGCGACGTGCAGAACCACATCCGCGCGCTCTACCTGGAGACAGAGGATGGAGGCACGCCTAGCCTTGTAAGAGCTCAGCATTTTCATCCAAATAGCCTCTACCAGAATAGAAATGATTGCTCATCAATTAGTACTAGTCACTTAAAACTATTCCTATTGTCACTTTTATACTACTATTCTTAATTTAGTAATTCGCAAACTGCTTCCATGGATAAAAATCTAACTTTTATTGGATTGTATGAAGACCTCGATTTGTCAGAACACCCAGTAACTCACCTGGAGCTGTGATTGGCCACCCTGTCAGAAACACTGAAAGATTCGAGGCTTATTTGCATGTCGCAGCCTTCTTCAATATCAGTAGTACAGTGACCGATATTGAGATAGCGATTAGCAGACCTGATATTGTGCAACACAGATCCTTTTCGGTTATGATGTACGTAGCTGCATTAGAGCTTTGACTGTCCTATTTAATGATTCTATATTGGTTGACATATTTAATGCTTTCATTTACTTGAACCTCCCTTCTTTGTTTCTCTCTCTATATCTCTCTCTCTTTCTGTCTGTCTTTCTCTTTCTCTCTGTGAGGATGAGGAGGGTACGAGTGGGCCGGAGCCGCTGGGTGCTCTAGAGCTAGCGTCGGAGCAGACGCGTCTGTGGCCCACACTGAGTAAGGAGAGCCAGCAGGAGCGAGTGCAGAAGGAGGAGAGCACGGTCTTCAGCCAGGCCATCCACTACGCCAACCGCATGAGCTACCTGCTGCTGCCACTAGACACTAGCAAGAACCGCCTGCTGCGCACTACCGGCCTGGCTGAGGTGGAGAGCGTCAGCAACAGCTACGTCACCAATAGGTATGGGGGGGGCTGGTAGTGATAAATATACATAATACTGATAACATAAATATGTCAGCACTGATAACAACATTCAAGTAAGACACAGTGACAAGTACAATGTGTTGTTAAATGTGGCCCTGAAATGTAACACAATGATATTTTATCACTGATAAGATTAATGTTATTAGTAATAGTTCACGTAATTTATGTGGCTTATTAGTAGTGATAGCAATTTTTTATAGTGATATTCCATGACACAAACGATGCTGTGCTGTCATTACAAGACAAAACAGTTTTTGATGTTCACAGTACACACACAGAGTTCAAAACATTTATTACTCTATGGCCATTTGTTGCCCATTATTGATGGTTATTATACTTTCTGCCCCATTTTAATCAAAATATTAAACCCTTCCACCCCCTGTCAGACCAAATTTGCATGTGATGCAAGCATCAACGTTGCGTATATGCAGCAATAGTTAGATCATAATCAATAGTTTTAAACCTGAAAGGTGGACAAACATCTTTGATGTATCCTACCTGTCTAATAACACTGACACTGACATTCTGAGAATGATACCACAAACACCTTGTGGTAAGGAACAACATGTTATATTAGGACTTCCTTGCAAATTGTTCCTTTTAGAAAAATGGATATTCTCTGGAGCACAATTAATAATGTATCTTGATTTAATATTTATCTTCTTTACTCAAATACTGTACTTTATAATGTGCACATGCTGTTTTGGTCTTGATGTGGTTACTTTACCTCACAGGAGTTTGTTCTGTTTGGTACTTTCTGATAGACTCACATACCATTATATATTCTTCTAAAGAAATAAAAAGTCCAGAAGGTGTGATCTGTCCAACCAACTGGAGCACCCATCAGGCATGCAGCCACACTAAGCGTTAGGCACTGATGTCTCTGTCTCTCCTGCTTGTGTGTGCAGCATCGCAGGCAGCATGGCGGAGAGCTATGACACCGAGAGTGGCTTTGAGGATGCGGAGAGCTCGGACGTGGCCAATTCTGTAGTGCGCTTCATCAACCGCTTCGTAGACAAAGTGTGTAATGAAAGCGGCGTCACCAATGAACACCTGAAGGCTCTTCACACCATGATACCAGGTAGACCGTCCACAAAGTTACTAAGGAGATGTGGAGATATTCCACAAAGCAAGTTTAGGATAATGCTGCCTTTAGCAACTGCTCCAGTTTATTCAATCTTCTCCTTACAGAAGTCTAAGAGAAGTGTTAATGTTTTTACTTTTACATTTACACATTCGCCTTGGTTAGGGTCTCTAATTGGTTTAGCGTTCATGCCCGAACAGAAGAATTAAACCCCAGTGTTGTGTTAACCACTACACTATACATCCTAGATCCTATATATTATGTACTATATCCAACAAGTAATGGAAACTTGTATCCAACCAGTTATTATTGAGACAATGCTTGTCATGCATTACTAGGTTACGTACATGGGTTATGACATCCTGTTATCTGTAAAACATGAATCATATTTGTTGGAATCTGATTTTTAGCTATGTGAAATTTTTTGGACTTTCATCCTAAGGGGAAAATATTAAACTAGGTTTTGTCCTAAAATACAATTTGAATCTGTGTGAGTGTCCTAGCTGGGAAGTATGACTCTGCTGTTTATTGCAATAAATAAGTGCTGAGTGTTGGCCGCAAGGTCCTGAAGAGTGTCACCCATGTGTGTGTGTCTCCTGCTGTGCAGATATTGTTCAGATGCACATCGAGACGTTGGATGCAGTTCACAGGGAGAGCAAGCGACTGCCTCCCATCCAAAAGGTAACCAACTCATATTTTTACATTGGGCTGGACAAGCTAGAACCCCAGACTGGCGTGCCCCTGCCCACGCCCTGACCCACGCCCTACCTCACCCTCACCAACATCAAGTCATAGTGCCACGTCAGGTATGTCTGACCGATGGCACTCTGAGTGGAGCATGCTGATTTTGGAACCCCCCCCCCCTCACCATTGTGCTCTTTTGGAGTATTCTGATGTTATTCTTCCTAAGCTCTTAATATTAGGATTTAAATACTTCACCCAAAAACTGCCAATTAGCTTCAGACAGATGTTTATACTCACTGATCCCTATCTGTTTCCATTAATTCAGTGTTTTTATTTACAGAATGCTGTATGAAGACCTGCAGCAATGCTGGCTCAGAAATACGCATAAAACATGAATAAACACTTGCTTTTATCCACGTTATTGTTTTTGGGTGATGTATTTAAGGTGGCTAGCAAAACCCAATGCACTTTACATCATTTTTCAAACAAAAACACATTTTATAAGAGAACTGCAGATACATAGAGGCAATGCAAATTTAGAAAGTGCGCTGGGTTTTCTTGGCCAACATGTATCCCCCTGAGCATGAGTTGTTAACTTGGTTAAATGGTTTGGACATCATACACACTGAATCCAGTTATGATTGTTTATGCCATGCCCTTCACTAAATATCTTACACCTTTTAAAGTTTTACTGATGTTCTTTAAATAAAAGACGTGATACTTTTTTTTTACCATAAACTTTTATATGCTGCTGTGTCAAGACTCCTAAAAGCTTTTAACGAAAATGCAAGCATGTGCAGCTAAGTGTGGCCAAGGAACCTGCTCTTCCAACTCACTGGATCCAGCGAGGGCTCTCTGTGCAGGAGGCACAGCTCATTCATTAATGATAAAACTGCACATCCACGATAACACAATGTCCTGTTCAATTACAACACTGTGCATGTTCGGAATTTTATAGCATAATGGTAACACACACTGTGTGTCTTTGTGTGTGTGACTGAGTGAGAAAGTGAGCATGTGGACGAAGCCCTCCTGGTCCCTAGCCTCTCTCCATTAATTGCAGTGTATACAGGCAGGGCTTGTTCAGTAGCTGCAGTCCTGCTATCAGTGATTAATTTATGAGTTTGCCTTATTGCCACTCTGCTGGTCATCGTGTAGCCATCTATATTTCCTTTGGGACTGAAAGTGGAATAGTGGACGAAGAAACTCCGTCTTTTCCCCCCAAAGAATTTGCACAGCTCGAAGTGCCATGACTCACCAATTGGAGGTTTATTTTTAAGGCTCAAAATTCATGTAAGAACAACAAACAAATTCTACCTTTCCCAGAGAAAGCTACTCCACATAGTTCTTAGTATTTGTCGTGCAACTAAGAATGTGTGGGATAGAACATTTGATTGCAGAATTAGTAAACATTTTACATGGAAAAGCAGCATTTCCCATGTTTTGCTTGTTTTTGCTTGCATTGTATTTGGATATTGCACTTGGTGAGCATTGCCAAAAGCCTGGTATACAGCCAGTCTGGGACAGGCGTCTTTGAAAAGACGTCAGCAACCTCAGAACAACTGTGGCCCAGCAGTGACTAATGCATTCGGTTCCTCATGTCTGCAGCGTGTTGTCGTCAGCATGTCGCTTTGGAGTGCTCTTTATCTTCACAGTGTTAAAGCATTTAAAACATGTATATTTACTCTGAGAACACGATTACGATGTGTGATCTTACTTTGATGTTTCACAGATAGGTAATATTTCATTATTTATATGTTTCAAAGTTTTTTTCCCCGTTATTTATCTCTGTCTCTCTCTTTGTGCCTTGCTCTCTCTCTCTGTTGCTGTCTCTCTCTTTGTCTCTCTTGCGCTCTTTGTCTTGTTCTTTTTTCGCCTCTTGTGCTCTCTCTCGCTCTTTCTCACACTCTTCTCTCTCTCGTTCTCACTCTCTCTCTCGTTCTCATTCTGGTTCTTTCTCGTTCTCGTACTCTCCCTCTCTGTGCAGCCCAAACTCCTGAGGCCCACCCTGTTGGCAGGAGAGGAATTTGTGATGGATGGGATGCGAGTCCACCTCCTGTCGGACGGACGAGAAGAGGCCACGGGTGTGATGGGCGGCCCGCCCCTGCTGCCCGCTGAGGGAGCCGTTTTCCTCACCACATACCGCATCATCTTCAAGGGCACGCCCAACGATCCTCTTGGTACTCATTCAGTGTCTTCTCTTGGCTTTGTTCTCATTGCTGTTTGTTTTCTTTTCCTGAATAGGCTGCAGACCAAAAGGATGCAGACAGGCATTATTCCAGTACAAAATTGCAGTGAAAAATTCTGTCAGACGTAAATAACTGCCAAAGGGTTGCAGCATTTTATTTGGCATCATAGTTTTACCAAGCAGCAATCATACATCCCCCATTCCTTTTTGCAATTGTATGGTACTATGCAAAATTCTCAAACTAAATGATCTTTGACGTATTGCTTTGACTGAATTAAAGAAATTGGGACTAATATTTGAATGTGACAGGCTGCAAAGTGCCTTCCAACCATGCAGCATTCAGCACCATCAGAGCAAAACAAATAAAGCATCAGTTCATTAACGCTGGAAACCTCTGTTTTGTGTTTTGCAAAGTTAGTGTTGCCTCTGAATGTTCAGGCTCTAGTGTATGCATGTACAACATTACAGCCCATTACCTCAGAAGCATTAAGTCTAATTATTGTGATTTTAATGTAGCTCAAGTCAGTGTTCATTAAGGCGTTTTCCCCTTCAGCTCTTAAACTGTCATGTTGTTAGGAAGGTTTATGAATTATAAAAACGATTTGCAAATTTTCCCAGTTTAAAAAATGTAGGTCACACTAATCCAAATCTTGTTCATTTTACTCTCTTTCACATAAACCCAATCCAACTTAGTAAGCCTTGCTGAACATAAAATAACACCCTGACTGGCAACAGCACTTAGTTGTCACTAGAATTGAGCGCTGGGGTAGAAGCCTGGTATCAGTTATCTGTACTGTATTAATTTGTGTGTGTGTTTGTTTATAGTTAGTGAACAGGTGGTGACGCGTTCCTTCCCCATCGCCTCCCTCACTAAAGAAAAGAAGATTTCCGTTTCTATTCCAATGGACCAGTTTATTCAGGAAGGCCTTCAGCTTCGATCGTGTACTTTCCAGGTATTGTTTATTACTCTCTCATTCTCTCCCTCTCTCATTACTAAATTAACTTGATTAACTATTTTTTAATTGTTCTTAGGACCAAAACATTTATATTAGGTTCATTGCTAAAATAATTGCTCATGTCAGGTATTTCATGAATATTAAGATGTTGTTGGCACCCACTTTGCTGTAGTAACATCCTCCACTCCTCTGGGAAGGTTATAGTTTGGCACGTGGCTGTGGGTAAACACCTCCAATCAGACACAAGATTCAGTCATGTTTTAAATCTAAAAAAAGTTGGATAGGGCTCTTTTGTAGGCCAGTCCCATTTTTCCTCACCAGGTGTGTCATGCTAAAACAGGAAAGGGCCTTCCTGAATTGGAAGTACAGAATTCTCATGAATATCATCGTATATCATTGAATATCACTATTTCCTTTAACTGGAACTAATGAACACAAACTATGAAAGCAGCTGTAGAATATAGTTCAGTTTCCAAATATTCCAGCTGGCACAATGGCAGGTATTAACTCTCCTGGTATCCAGTAACTCCAACTATTGTTGTAATTCTGTGAATCTTGTGGCGATAGTATCACTGAATCACTCTAATGGTGCCTTCTCTGTTTTCCCCTGCAGCTGATGAAGATAGCGTTTGATGAAGAGGTGGCGTCGGACCTGGCTGAGGTTTTCCGGAAGCATATGCACAAGCTCCGCTATCCTCAGCACGTACAGGGCACCTTCGCCTTCACCGTGGGTCAGTCGGCCAAACTGGTGGTGGAGCACAAGACCAAGGACAAGAACCAGTCTCTAAAGTGAGTCTCTCTCTCTCTCTCTCTCTCTCTCTCTCTCTCTCTCTCTCTCTCTCTCTCCCTCTCTCTCCCACACACACACACCCACACCCACACATACACACACACACACACACACTGTTATTTAACACCATGTCCCACAAGCATGTTTCACTCCAGGCCAATAGTTTTTCCCCCTCAAGGTTTTATTGCAGCTAATCTTATCAACCAGATTTTCACATTCAGAAGTTTCTGAACCCCTCATTAACAGAATCAGGTGTTTGTAGATGATAAAAACTGGTACAGGCCTGTACACACATTGTGATTCGTTTAATCTGAGGTCAGTGAGTTAATTCAAACATGTGTACAACTGATATCTTGCACACCACAAACAAATTTTCCGATGGCAAGAATGCAACATGGTTGTATTTATTTACCCATTTTTATTTTACTATCTGTTTATTTACATCAGTGCTGTGAACTTATTCGATCAGTCAATATTGTCTGTTGACGTTGGCAAGCAAGATGAGTGATGGCTGTGTCCCAACAAGCAGAACTTTTTGATAAACTTCAATAGTATTGGTTCTTGTCACGCATAATGCTGCTTCTCTAAAGGAACCGTTAACTATGTTACGCCATTTTAATTGTATGTGAAAACAATGAGGAAGTTTTATCTGTTGAGGTAGAGAAAGTCTACATTCTATTTTCAATTTTCCATAGTTAGCCAAGCCAGTGTCACTGTACCTCTGTGGACCAAAGCATCTCTTTGTCACTTGAAGAGGTTTTCTTGTTTGTTCTGGTATGTGGTATACATAGTATGGTATATTATTTTAAAATGAATATACATGTAAAAGATATGTAAGTGGATAAACCGACCAGTTCACTGCATAATATCTTTTAAAATTAGCTTAAGAAAGCTAATATTGAGTAACTAAACTCTACATGTTTTGGTATTTTGAATAGGATGCTGTGTGCAGTTTCGTCACCTCCTGAGTTACTGTACTTATATCAGGCTTTACATCCGTCTGTACTAAAATGCTGACATTTTGCCGGTGCATCCCACACTTACACATCTTTAAAGGCTTGGGCCCCATGCTGACACTGACTCTGCAGATTTGGGCTAAACATTCCTGCCCTACTTTCCCCAGTCTTCATTTCAGAATCATCTCTTAATCTTTTATTTGTGGCTCCTTTAAAGTTCAGATATTCACATGAGGGAGAGTGGCAACTTGCGCTTGTGAGAGCTTGTGTGCAAGCTTAAGAGCGAGGCACACATCATACACTGTGAGACTTCATTTATTTGTGTGTGTGTATGTGTGTGTCAGTCACCCTGATCTCAAACTATTTTATAGATCTCACACACATATTCAAACTGCCTATGAGGTGCTTGTCTCTTTAAAGCAAGCATGCACCCACAATTTACCTTCTGTGTCATCTGAACAGACCACCTGGTCTACATTCTAACATAAATTCTAAATATGTCAAGCTTTTTCAGATGAAAAAAATGTTTCTATTCATAAAATGTGGATCCTTCAGTTACATTTATCACATTCAGTGGATTTTAAACTAATCAAATACATTCAAGTTAAATCATGGTGATGCTGATTTCATAACTCAATCATTTCCTAGTAATTGTGTTTTGAGAATATAAGAATTCTATGATGACTAACATTAGGATGTTTAATTTAAAACCTTCTTGCACCTCTTGATTAGCATACAACTTACTGCGGTCATTATTAAATGTACTAGGGATGCACTGAGATATCAAATTCATAGAGGTATGAATTGCCTGAATTGAGTGTATTGACATTTCAATGTATATTTGAGATTTATTTTTCATTTAGATGGACAAATGTGTTACATTATCTGCACAATTTGTTTTTGTCGCTCTTTATGAACATTATATACACACTTTGTGTTATTTTGGGCTCCATAATGCTAATCCCTGTGGATTAAATCCCAGGATTTAGTCTACAGTTTACAGATGTATGTCTGGAAACAGCAGATATGGATTTCCAGAACCTCACTTTAATTTCCACATCCATTTTTGGTTAGTAATTAAAAAGAAGATATTGTTTAAAAAGTATCGTTAAGAAATCAGGATCAATATACTCCAAGTATTGTAGCTGGTATGTCTGTATTGATACATTCTGGAGCGTTTCCAGAGATTTACACTCCTGTCTTTAAATACAGTGTGTATAAATATGGACTTATTGTCTGCGGTGAGCAGTAGTTTCTTTACTCCCCTCGCTATTCCTCTACTCCTCTCTGTGAGCCTTGCTTTGTCTATGTATGTCCTTTACAAGAGAGGGAGAGGAAGAAAGAGAGAGGGGTGTGTGTGTGTGTGTGGCACAACGTTGCACTAGCACTGAATTATTTAACACTGGAAAATGTGACGCAGCTTGTACACATTCCCTGCAGTCGCAACTGCTGTCATGACACACACAGACCTGCTCTCCATCCTTACACTCAGAATCATCTCTCCTCCTACACCCAGTCTGCACACTTGACCTGCCTACCAGTTAATAGTTATGAACGTTGTCAACATTTTAATTTTTTTGTTTATTTTACTGTTATCCACAGTTAAGTTAAATAAGACTCTCTCCACTACATCATAACACACTTAACTGGCTCACTGATAGGGACCGACATTCCACAGATTATTGTTTAATGTAGCACAATGTAGTTATGATTACATAAATATGTGTAGATTTAAATAAAATCTTTCTCGTGAAACTAAGGCAACCGTAAAGCAAATGACTGGTTTCCAGTAAACACTGTGATTACAAAATTGTATAACCCTTATATTTACATGATTATGATTTTTGACATTTCGATAAATAATTTAGTTATATTATGTATGTACTACATGCTTACTACCAAAACAAAAATTGAAATTTTATTAGTATTACTTTTTATTATTTTACTGTAATTTCTCTTGAAAGTAGTGCAATAATAATGCAATTGACATGCCTCCAGTAGACACTAGGATTGCAGTATTAGTATTATTTAAATATATGTATACAGCATGATTACCATTAAATCAATGTAATTTTTATTATTATATTTAAAATTTTTTTTATGTATTTGATAATCGAGCTGAAAATCCATTCATCAGGTTTATGTTCATAGAAAGTTGTGCAGTTTATTTTATGTAAATTTATATTACATAATATATACTTAGGTCCTAGCTTTTGGAATATTGTACATTATATAATATTACATGTCATTTTTATTCCAAATTAATAACTGAGATCATATCCCTTTTAGGAGTTCAATTTACTTTTATTTGATTATTAATTAAATTTGTACTAGACAGAACCTCCACATTTCTGTTATTGATCTTTTTTTTTCTTTCTTTCTATTTTTTTGCTTTTTGGTGTGATCCTTTTCACTGTGTCTTTCAGAACCCTCTCTAAAAACCTGGTGAAGAGCGCGAAGCGGACAATTGGGCGGCAGTATGTGACTCGGAAGAAGTACACTCCACCGACGTGGGAAAACCGGAGCAGTTTACAGTCAGAAATGGACGAGGATGAGATCTCAGGTGCCACACACACTCTCACACACACACACACACTAAGGTTTGCATACACAATAACATTTGCTTTCCTGGAGATGATCTCATTCAGTTCTTGTGTTCTTCTTCTTCTTCTGCATTGTGTAAAGTTTAAGGTACACTGATTGTTTTTTGTGTCCAGCTCTGACCCGCTCGTGGTTGCTGTGACTTTAACTGTGTTTTTGTGTTTGACCAGTGTCAGAAGAGGTGGAGCAGAGCACCCTCACGCTTTCCTCCACCATCCGATCATCCGACCGCCAAACCATGAGCAATGTGGTGGAGCGGGCCTGTTGCCGTGACTACCAGCGCCTCGGCCTGGGCACGCTCAGTAACAGTCTGACACGTTCCAAGAACGAGCCCTTCCGTATCTCCACCGTCAACCGCATGTACACCGTCTGCAGAAGGTGAGGCCCAGGTTTCTTTTCTTGTAGATTGTAGATCGTTCACATAAAGCTCTATGTAATCTCATTCCAGTCACTTTTTCAGCCATTTGATTACGGCTTTTTCCCTGCTTAGATTTATAAAAAACAACCAATCCGTTTTGTTTCAAATGTTACTACTGTCATATATTTGCGCTGCACCACTGTTCTTTTTAAAATTTAATTTAAATTGAATTGAATAATTCTGGCTCTGACTGTGTATCTAGTCTTTCTTTATTGAAAATGTGATTATAGCTCTCTGTAATCAAAGTAGGAGTGAGCAATATGACATTTTGTTGACATCCTTATAGGGGTTGTCTTGAGTTGAATATCACATAAATTAATACATGAAGACAGATTTACACCATTAAAAGATAAATGTACACGTGCTGAAACATAGTAAGTGTCTAAATTATATCATAGCAATTGGCCAATAATTTTTCTTTTTTTTTTTTTTTAACCAGTGATAATTTTTTCCTCTTGTTCCACTTAACAGTTTAATTTAATATCTATCTTTTACACTACTGTATTGATGCTGAGGTCTGGTGCACCTTTGGTACAACTTCACAATCGCAAATCTCAGAAAAAGGACATTTTTGTGATCCATCTCACCCATAGTCCAAAGTGATAGTTGCCCTTTTTGTTCAAATTGTTTTTTGTTTCTTCTGTTCGTGTCATTCATATGTTGTCGGGTGTGTTTTTTAATTACCCCCTGTACACCCCTCAGTTACCCGGGCCTGCTGATCGTACCTCAGAGCATCCCAGACGGCACCATTCAGCGAATCTCCCGCTGTTACCGTCAGAACCGCTTCCCCGTGGTGTGCTGGAGAAACTCCCGCACCAAAGCTGTGCTGCTACGCTCGGCCGGCCTCCACGCCAAGGGAGTGGTCGGCTTCTTCAAGTCCCCCAATGCCCCCACAGCAGGTGAACACCACAAGCACCAAAAGCAGGACCTTCATTGTCTCAGTTGATCTTCTGACCAGCCATGCGCTGAGAGGATGGTTTAACATCAATTTTAGAATTTAACTGAAAAATCTGTATGGGTGTCCACACTTCAGTTGCACACTCACAAAATGTACTTGGTGTCAGTTTGGTTACCGCATAAATAAGCTTAAATAGAAAGTCCAGAGTTTAACGGGATGTACAAAGATGTTTGTTGTGCTGAAGACAAGAAATCGAGGATGGAGTAAAGAGAGGTTAACAGCGGTGTCTGTGTTTTTCAGGGCCGTCCCAGGCCGACTCTACCAGTTTGGAGCAGGATAAGTACCTGCAAGCCATCATTAGCTCCATGCCATCCTACAATGAGGCCAGCGGCAGGAACACCCTCAGCGGCTTCACGTCTACACATATGAGCACCTCAGGTCAGACACTCACAAACACAAACACACACACACACACACACACATTTTCAAGCTTATTTGATCAAAAACTTACAATCTAGTGTATAGTGTGAGATGATTAGCAACATAACTGAACTAGTAGGAACTGACAGATATTGCAGTGATTATGTGCAACGTGCTGCAGAGAGGGAGCTTCTTGAAGAACTTTGGCAAATTGTGCCATTTTAATGTATTGGTGGTCTTGGTCTAGTGGGTAGGACACTTGCCTCTGGACAAAGAGTTTGAGTCTTCAACAAACCCCCACTGGGTTCCTAAACAAGACCCTTAACTCCAAGTTGCTCCAGGGACTCTACCCCGTGTCACTAGGGAATGAAAGGCACTTTGTTTAAAAGCATCTGCTAAATGAGTTAATTTTAAGTGTAATGTTTATTGAGAGAGTCTTTATGACTTTATTAATATTATAGAGTAGGAACATAGACATTCTGTACGTTTCTACCATATTTTCAGTTTGCTGTTAAATGCTTTTCCAGGTCTCTTTAATGAAAAGAACAATATCCATGTTTTCCAACCACACAGTCATACATAGTGTGCATATTTGATTCACTGGGTGTCTTATCTTGGCTGAAACTTATTATGTGTGGGATACTCTCTCTCTATCTAATTGCGTTTGCCCTCACATCAAACAGTGATATTTAGTGTGTGATGCTCTCCTTGGTCCAGTGATTTAAGGATTTCTTGAGTTTTGCCTTATTTTAATATTGTGTGTAGTGTTTAGCCATACTAAGTCCAGGGAGGAGACATTATACAGCACACACACACACACACACACTCATATTCACTTCATTCTGTGTCCACATTTCAGACTCATCAGACAAACTGAGGCAACCTAAAATTGGAGCTCTTATGAAGCAGGTCATGGGCACAAAAGAGGACGTGCCTGGAACCTTCAGTCGAGGAGGTGAATGAGCTGTCAGTCTGTGTTTGTATGTGTGTCAGTCTGTAATGTTCAATACTGTATTGAACATTACAGGCCTACAAAGATAGAAGAATGCTGAGGACATCTAAAAAAAGTGGAAATTAGTGTTTAGTAGCCAAAAAAATGTTGGCACCCCAGTTAAATGACGTGTTGATTTTCACACCCTCTGGTGTGAAATTAATCGTATTATGATTAATTCTGAAAATACACACAAATACATAAAAAATATAGGTTCACTGCAAAGGATATATTGCACATTTTAGACATAAAATAACCAACAAAAGAAAACGCCCATTGTCCAGAATTTTGTTCCGAAAGGGAAGAGGAGAAATGATGTAGAGTGTAGAATGAGTTTAGGAATATCGGGCGGATGCAGAGAGTCTTTGTCAGCATAGCAGCGCTAGCATAGTATGGTATGATAGACCTAGCATAGCATAGCATAGCTGTGCTAGTCCCTGTACTGACAGTAATGGGTCTCTCTGTGTTCTCTGACCCTAGCACTGGGTCAGAGGGCAAGGGTCATCTCCCTCTCTCAACCTAAAGTTTCAGTCAAGGCCCGCGGCTCACCGAGAGGTACAGTAGAGCCCGCCCCCTGCTCTCCAGTCTAACCAATCAGGTTTCTTTAACAGTGATGTCAGCCTGTCTGAGCTGCCCAGCGCCTGCCTGGCACCTGCCCGGCGTCTGCCCGGCGTCTCTGTCCTTTCCTCCTGGGCTGTCTTTTTCTCTGCCCACCGTGTTTGTATTGTGATTGACAATCTCTTGTTTTGTTTGTCTAGCCTGGCATCCCTTTGCATGTAACCACCAGATTCTGACAGAGCTTCTATTTGTGTTTGATTCATGTGATGTGCTAAGATTGCTTAGATTAATTGTGAGTCTAAAGTCAGACAGCACTCAGATATCTTCAAAACATTTAAAGGAATAGCTTGGCGACATGTTTCTTTTAAATTATTTTCCGCATTCCCTAGATGCAGTTAACCAAACAAGGCATTTTTGGAGTCCTGAACTTTGCTTCTGTAGTGTAGCACTGAATCTACAAGTGTAATATTGCTAACAAAGACTAAAAGTCAACGGTCACCCAAAGCTGCTCCCTAAATGCAACCCCACAAAACTTGTAGATTCAGCACGACACTGAAGAAGTGGATTCCAGTCATGCCTTGGTTCATTAACCACATCTAAACTGGCAAGCTGTTACATATGTACAGTATAGGTGCCCCCAGTGGTCCAGTTCATAATGGTAATGGTCAGATTAACGTAAAGCATCGCAAGGATAACTTGGGTGGTTCCTGACTTTTCACTCACCCTAGATATGCCTTCAAATCAGCCGACTCACATCTGTGTGTAAGCCTCAGGAGTTCAGTTTGAGTGAATATATAGATGTGTTTTGGCCTCTAAGAGATGTGTTGGCTGTGTGTGTGTGATTCAGGAAAGTGGGGCAGCATCCGGGGCAGCGGCCGTCTCAGTGCCTACAATCCAGACGTGGGGAACCGGCTGGCGGGGAAAGAGTCGCCCCAGGCCAACGGGGGTCCTGCCGAACCCTATTTCCTCCGACAGCAACGAGCATATCTTTACATCCTCGGAGACAAGTCCCAGCTCAAGGTACCTCACAAACTCCAGCCCCTCACAATTCTGAAACATAATTACCCACAAGCCAGACAGAGTTTTTTATATTCTTGAGATTAAAATCTTTATTTTTACACTTTAGGGCAGGTGTCTCCAACGCGTAGCTCACAACCCTTCTCCAAGTAGCTAGCCGAAGGGTTAACGAATCTACATACATTTGAAAACATGATCATATTTGTCACTTGGAAAACCAACTTGCATGTATAACCAACCATATCTGCCCCCTTCTTACACCAAATCATTATTTGCCCATTAGTTGTCAATAAAAGTCAAAGGTGATGAATCGGATTCAGATTCAGATGATGGGAGATAGCAAGGGACCAAGACGCGGCAGATGATACAAAAATGAGTAGCTCTCTGCCATTTTCATTTTGTAAAAGTCGCACTCAGAGATACAAACGTTGGAGACCCCTGCTTTAGGGAGCCCAGAAATGACACCTAACCTCAGTTCCTATGCTGATAGGTGCTGACTATGTAATGAACAGGGTTCCCATAGGTCAATTTCTTGAATATCAGGGAATTTCAGTAAAGGCATTTCCAGGAAAGTCAGGAATTTAATCATTTGGGTGCCAAGTCAGGGAATTATCACGGAATTTTGTTAATAACATAAAGTGCAGTTGTTAAACCTGATGTGTATTCACACGTCTGTGTTTTTGTTATACTCAAAATCTTTCCATTCTAGAATGAAAAATCTTTGCTAAGTCTGTGTCGACTTGTCCTTGCACTTACGACACATGACAAGCGAGTGTAAATTTCAAGATATTTGGCTTGAACATGGACAAGCTCACCCAAAGTGATAACAGAAGAGCAAAATGCCAAGTATGTAAATTGGTCGTATTTCTCTCCAGTATGGTAGAGAGACATGCAACTGGAAAAACATGTTGCCAAGAAGGAAAGATCCACCTTTTCTAAAATTCCCCTCACTGCGCTTCTCCAGTCGTCCACATCAAGCAGCTTCATAGCACATAGAGCTGCTTTGTTCAGAATGGCCCATTTTACCTTTGCCACGTCTAGATAAACCATGCATGTAGAGGATGTCAGAGATTAGCTTCTGGTGTGGTCCATTCAAAATGCCGAGCTGCCTGTATTCAACGAAAATGAAGTAAAGGCAGTTCGAATTCTATAACCCCATTAAATGCCATTTTCTACTCTGCATCCAGTGTAGTATTGGACATTTCTTTATGCTGTTCTTTATGGAATTTTTAAGTCTGATTTACAGTGGGAAACCTGAATGAAAACTGTTGTCTGGAAAACTCTGTATTTCCTTTGGATGAGTGTCTGCAATATGTTGTTAATATAATCAAATCAGTAGTGAATTCAGCTTGCATAAGTGATCATACTGAAACAGTCATAAAATCATATTTACCGTAATGACAGTTCTTGCTATATTGTTATATTGGTTACTGTATTTTTATTATCAAAATAACAACAGTACTCCAGAGACTGTGAGAACTGTGCACTCATTAGTTATCATGGACATTAGCGTTAGAGTCCATAGATATAGTCCGTTATAGTCCTTTGTCCTGTAAACATTTTGTGTGTGTGTGTGTGTGTGTGTGTGTGTGTGTGTGTGTGTGTGTGTGTGTGTGTGTGTGTGTGTGTGT
>JBBKCR010143223.1:0-19970 GCA_037577295.1 Ladigesia roloffi | reverse complement strand
ATAATAATAATAATAATAATAATAATAATAATAATAATAATAATAATAATAATAACAATAATAATAATAATAATTATTATTATTATATTGTTATTATTATTATTATTATTATTAACACGTTGTTTACAATTTTCATATTTTTTTCTAGTAGATACAATAACATAATTCTGTGTAGATGTTTTTATTGTACTAGGCATGTGTAACTGAAAGATATAAAAAGGCAAAACCCAGAGTCATGGTGGCATGTCTGTTAGCACTATTACCTCAAACCAAGAAGGTACTGGGTTTGATTACTATGTGTCCTTGTTGCTCCTTGTGTCTGTGGGTCTCTGGTTTCCTCCCACAGTCCAAAGGGTTGGAGTTGCTTAATTGCTCCTAGTTGTGTGTGTATGAGAGAGAAAAAGATATTTATTTGTATGCTGGTGTATAATTACTGTGGTCAGTACCATTACCGATAACCAGCTGTTTACATGTCTACCCTAAGTTAGCATTATCTACAGTAATGCTAAAATACAATCCTGAAAATCCTGAGCTCTGATTCATATATGAATTGGTTCAGGTCTGCTTGTCTGGAGAATGTGGGCATGACAGACCCCATGACGCTACAGTGAGAGACTTTTTTTGTAACCTCATCTTGTAACTTCATCTCAGCCACTTGGGATTCAGCCAGGGAACACAGAAGGCCCCACCCCATACCTCTTTCCTCCAATAAGCCTTTTTAACACAGCCCCCTTTCCATCAGGTACTGCCTACCTAAAGTGACGGCCTACCTTCTGGGACGTCCTCTCCAGATTCCTGTCACTCCGACTTGGCTGAGCAGGTCATGTTGACATAGCTCTGTTTCTTCAATGAACTCAAGCAATGTGATTCCTGGTAGGTTGCTCTATGCTGTTTTACAACATGAGAGTAATATGCAATATAATGCTTTGCACCCTGTAAACCTTGAACATAAACTGTTGTGTATGTTCAAATGTGGGGCTTTGATTAACCTGTGGTTAGATTAAGAGCTCCAGTTATTGTTGAGTATACATGATTTATGACAACACACACACACACACACACACACACACATTCACACATAAATACCTATACATACATTTATTAGGATTATCATTTGTCTTTTTGGTTAATTAAAAATATGATATTCTAGAGAAGTTTAGAGAGAAAACTAATTTAAGTACTGTTTATTTTCCTTTTAATCTACAGGAGCACTGAGTGTGGATGCCTCCCATGTTCTTATCACATATGGACTTTGAATGAATCACTAACCCAAGTTTACAGTCTTGTTGTACTCTTTGTGTGTACTCCAGGTATTCCCTGTTTTGGTAACTAAGTGAGACACAGTACACAATGACAAACTTTGATGAGCTTCTACAGCACGCTGGGGACTTCGGGCCCTATCAGAGAAGAATAGCCTTTTTAGGATCTTTACCCATTTCTCTATTTGCATTTGTGCTAGTTGGAGTCGTGTTCATTGGAAAGACACCAAACCATTGGTGTAAAATCACAGGTGCTGCGCAATTGCAAGAAGACTGTAGTATCTCTGTAGAGGAGGTGTGGAACCTCACTATACCTCGCACCGACCCACATGGCTCTCACAGTAGATGCGCTAAATTTGATGTGGCCTGGAACTTCAGTGCTGTCACTTGCAGTGACCTGAGTCACTGGCCAACCCCCAGCAATAGCACACCGGTGTCCTCCTGTGATGAGGGATGGATGTTTGATTCCACATGGACTACTGTAGTAACAGAGGTAATTGTGTTCCAACTATTCTGTTAATTACTTTTTTTAGGATTGCTTTTTGGGTGTAAAATATAGTATATGGACAAAAGTATTTGGATGCCTGATCAAGTAATCAACAGAGCCTTTAATTAAGCTGCATTTTAATCCATAGACTTTAATATGGAATTGATCCCCCTTTTGCAGCTATGACAGTTTCCACTGCTCTTGGAAGACTTTCCATATAATTTTGGAGTTTTTGTTGGAATGTGTTCCCATTCATTCTGTGGAGCATTTATGAGATCAGTCACTGATGTTGGACGAAAAGGCCTGGCTCACAATCGCCATTCCATTTATACCCAAAGATGCTGGATGATGTTGAGGTCAGGGCTCTGTGTGGACCAGTCAATTTCTTCCACACCAAGTTCATCCAGCCATGTCTTTATAGAGCTTGACTTGTGCACTGAGGCGCAGTCATGCTGGAATAGAATCGTTCTTCCCCAAACAGTGTCCACAAAGTGGGAAGCATTGTGTTGTCCAAAAAGGCCTGATATGCTGGAGCATTAAGACAATAGCCCATCACTTTCAGGGTCTAGCCCAAACCCTGAAAACAATACTTTTGTTCATATATTGTCCTAGGAACTTTTGGTCGCTCAATCATGCTACTCAGCCCCTTATTCTCCAGGGTATTTCTATGATTTTCTATGATTTTCATGCTCAAAATTTAGGATTATTCTTCAGTAAAAGCTATGATTTATTCATTAGAGATGGCACTGGTCTGAAAAATAACAGATGCTGATGTAGGCCAATAGTAGTTGGATCTGATATAATGGTGAAAAATAAAAGTCCAAGCATTTAAGTGCCCACACCCACATTGCTTGTCCTCAGTGAGTTGCTCATTTTAAATGAGTTGTTTATTAACACTTTAAAATTAATTTGATCTAAAAGT
Source organism: Ladigesia roloffi (assembly GCA_037577295.1). Lineage (NCBI taxonomy): Eukaryota > Metazoa > Chordata > Actinopteri > Characiformes > Alestidae > Ladigesia > Ladigesia roloffi. The sequence continues at coordinate 17,302 of JBBKCR010143223.1, read as the reverse complement.
AATAACTAATGACTAAAGTTGCTGGGTCATTTTCTGAAAACAAGTAGTAATATTTCTATTATTCACTGAGGATTAATAAAATTGATAAAAAAACAAAAAGCAAAAAAACCTAACTAGTTTTTAAAGTGAGATGTGAGTCATCACAAGTTTCCTGGATTTAAATCAATTTTAGTCTGTGACGTCTTATTTTTCTGCAGTGTATTTTGTGATGCGTGGAAATGTCACGTCAGCACGTTTTTAAAGCCGAACAAAAATATCTACAGTAAAATCTGTTACTGCAAATAGTAACTGACTGTGATAACAACAAGAATAAATTCCTTATTTCTTTTTTTCTTCAAGTTTGTCTTGGTCTGTGAGAACTCCTGGCTCGCAGACCTGAACCAGGCGATTTTAGCTGCAGGGTTTTTTATCGGAGCCTTCGTGACTGGATATATAGCTGACAGGTTTGATTGAAACTGAAATCTCAATTCACAATTTCATGACTGAAGAAAACATATTACTCATGAAACTGTACGTGATGGTTAATATTAAATTGATGTGTATTGTGTGCTTTTGTTCACAGATTTGGAAGAAAGCTATGTTTTGTTGGCTCTATGCTTGGCCTTGGAGTGTCAGGCTTATGTCTAATCATTTCAACACATTACCCCTTGTTCCTGGTCTTCAGATTTTTTCAGGGTTTTTTTGCCAAAGGAGCCTGGATGACAACATATGTGCTGGGTCTGTAGATACACACAGCTGACTTTGCAACAATGTGTCACACATGTGGATCTTTTATTATTCTTGGCTTTCTTGCTTGGAGCTGAATAGAATACACTATAGAGCAGCTGTTGCATTCATGTAATGACTGTCGCTGATTGATGTCAAATTCTTTAATGTTCTCTCTTCAAACAGTCATTGAATTCTTCGGATCAAGCAACAGGAAATTTGTTTCTGTCATGTCCCGTACCCTGTACTCCACTGGTATGGTTTTCATTCCTTGTATAGCTTATTACATCCATTCTTGGAGAAACCTGCAACTGGCCATGACGCTCCCGATTTTTATCTTTGTGCTCTATTACTGGTAAGTGACGGCACTTATGGCTGAAAATATACACTGACAGACATTTCACATTATAATACCATACATTATGTTCAATGCGTGACAAGTGAAAGGAAAAAACAAGAATGCAGAAACACAATGGGTGCAGATGTTTGCAGTCAGGTTAAAGCCCACGTTAAACCTGTTTCATGCTCCTGTATTAGTGTGATATGAAAAGTGAAACCTAAAAGCTGTGGTTCCTCAGGGATCTTAGAATACTGATTCAGGACATGATCAGACTGTCAGCAGGATAATCCGTCCACAAGAGGTCTATTATAACAGGGTTGTAGAGCATAGGTCCCTCATGATAGAAATGAATGCATATCTCAGAGTCCAGTCAGGTCTTATTATGATTATACTTTATTTATTAACCTTTGTTTAATCAGGTTTGTCCAATGAGATCCGAGATCTCTTTTTCAAGGAAGGCCTGACCAAGGAGGCAGCAGCAGCATGACCACAACAAACAACACATTTAATGAATCAATTAACATTTTCTCACATAATACATTTGCATGCAGACAGAGTAAATTACATCACCATGGCTTTAAACTCCTTCAGTGTAACAAGGGCTTGAAGTTGAAGCTTTGATTGTAAGTCATTTCAAGTGTGAGGTGCCGAATACCTTGCCCAGTTTGGTTTGTACTTTAGGGACAACAAATTACAGAACATCTATAGATCTAAGATTATTTCATGTTTCCTTATAAGAAGATAGGAAGGAGTAGCCCCCAGAATAGTTTTATAAATAAATACATACCAGTGACTAAGCCATCTCATATGTAAAGATGTTCAGTTAATTTTAGTATAAAGTATGCAATGATGCGTAAGGGGACCACAGTAGGTATTAAATTTCAGCGCCCCATGGTCTACACTGTCCAGGATGCGAAGACAGTAATGTAAAGTGTTCAATCCATCTCCATTTTCTGTAATAGGCAAAAAGGTTGTTTCCACCATCTTTTGTTTCACACAAAAAGAAAAACAAGATTAATTTCTCCTAAAAGAAGTCTCAGTTCTTTTTACAATATTCTGAATATGCTCATTAAAAGTCAATGGATGATTTATTAAAAACCTTAGGTATTTAAATGTAGACACCAACTCTATTTGTCATCCATCTCTAGTTAAGATGTTCTCATTCAGTACAGATCTCACGATTTTTGAAGCAGTAAAAAACACATATTTTGTTTTTTCTATTTTTTTTAAGACAAGTTGCAGATGGCAGTTATAAAACCTGAAAGCCCTCAGCAGGAGTGGGTGCTGGATAAAAATGAAAAGTTTAAATTGGAATATTATGTCCAGTGTTATTTATATAAATAATGAATAATAATGGACCCGGTACAGAACCTTGAGGGACACATTTTGTCACTTGTAATTCCTGAGCAGCCTGGGTTCTGCTTGTGAGATCATTTGCAACCCACCAAAATGCTTTTTTAGAAACCCCAGTCATTATTTGTTCAACGAAGAGAGAAAAACAACACTTCTTCATTTCAAATATTTCAGTTATATCATTTATAACATATCTCTTTCTGAGAGTTTAGAGATCGGACTGTAATTGTTTAAAATCCTAGGGTCCCCTCCTTGGGTCTAGTTCTGTTTTACAGTGGCATGGTTTGGGTCACTGCAGAACCCAGGAGACATTTCAGTATAGTCTCTACTCACAAGTTGGTGGGGAAACCTGCATAGAGAGGTGTGCACAAAAACAAGCAGTGAATGTGAAAAGTGAAAGAGCAGTTTTAAAAGTTAAAAAGTCTCATCTCTTTTTCAGCATTTACGTTGCTTCTTGTCACGTGATCAATGTTCATTGAAAATGATATTTAGTCATAATTTTTATTGATGAAAGCACAATTAATGACTCCCCATATCTTAAGATGAAACATTTCTATATTGCAGTGAAAGGACTTTCCCGGGACAGTAATGACCCCCAAAAAAGATCTTACAACACAATTATGCCAAGATATTTTATGTTATTTTTTCATTTAACCCAGCAGGATATTTTCTACTTGTGTAGAAATGATCAGACGTCTTGACATTCGTTTCAGGCTTATACCTGAATCTCCAAGATGGTTACTATCACAAAAGAAGACAAAGGAGGCCATAAATATAGTTGAGAGCATTGCCAAGCGCAATAAGAGATCGATGCCTGAAGACTTAAGAGAGGTGATTTCAGCAGTTTATTTAATTGTGATACGGCTTACCTGAGATAGAGTTAGTTAAGATTGCTTAAAATTCTCCAGTTGTTTCTAAATGACTTATTATACTCCAGATGTTTTACATGAAAAAATTTTAGTGTAGAGAGTATGATGGTTTTATGACTAGATTACTTGCTCAGATATTGGGTAACATTTATGGGCAAAATATACCCTTAATGTATGTTCCATAATTGCAAAGGTTTTTGTAAAACTGTGCCATAACATAATTTTATTCCTCACATAGAATTATTTCTCACAGTTGTGATGTAAATGCAATAAGCTTATAGAACTTGTTTTATAGAACATGTAGTATCATTATGGTATTTTGTATCATAATGGAATAGTATGAACAAGTTAATTATTTTTCTTCTTTTAGTCACACTTAGCTATGGCCACATTTACAGATACACTCAGTTTCAAATTCAGAAGGATTAATCAGGACTTTATCTCAGTTAGATAAGAAAGAAAACATATACAACAAAAGACTCAGTAACCAAATAGACTTAGACAGGAACAAAGAACAGCAGGTAATTATGCAGTTGCAGACATTAAGTTAAAATAAAAGGCACATGTTATGAATATTTGGTGATTTATCTGTGTTATGTGAGTGTGATTGTTTTTAATGTCGTCTGTATATATGTGACAGATGGATCTTTTGGTGGAGCAACATCACGAGATTCTTCCTCCTTCATTCAAGGATTTGTTCAGAACACCAAAAATGAGAAAACACACAATCATCTTCATTTATGCATGGTATAAACCAATTCTTTCATGCCCTAAATTGCACACCAGTGGTAGTAGCATAGTGTTTATACCCTAATGTTTTTCCTTATGTTAGATTTCAAAATGACTGCTTATTAATAGACACTGTACTGCCTTATTAAATGTATAATTTGTGTTGTAATACACTCCATGGACAAAAGTACTGGGACGCATGTCCATTACACCAACAGGGACTTTCATGACATTTAATGTATTAAAATATATCATGGACATGGTCACCCCTTTGTAGGTATAACCAATTCCACTCTAATTCAAAGGCTTTCCACAAGATTGTGTAGGATTTCTGCCGACTTGCCATGTAGAGCATTAATGAATTCTGACACTGGTCATGGATAGAAGGCCTGCCTCGCAATCTGTTGCCCAACCTTCTGATCGCAGAGGCAAGTCCCTGACTGCTTGGCCACCAGTTGGCCCAAAAAGCAACGTGCATCGCCCAACGTGGGGCTCGAACCCACGACCCTGAGATTAAGAGTCTCATGCTCTACCGACTGAGCTAGCCGGGCGCCCGTACTTACCACTCCATCACTGACAATCACAGCCAACCAATTCCGTGACACAGGGCTCAAGTATCGACGGAGGTTCTTCGTTCTCTTTTAAAGCTTGGATGTAGTGTTGTTGGGATTAAATGCAGTGACATTGATTAACTTTAGTAACTTGTTTATATTGACATGGCAACACAACAGAATCCTGCTACACCCAAACGGTGTTAGCCGCTGCTACCCGGTGGGTTGGCGTCAGGTGTAATGTCTGAATTCTTACTGACATTATAAAACTGATAACCCAACTTCTTCTCGGCTGATTTTGCGCTAAATAACGGACAAAAAGTCAGTTTACCATTCAAGATACACACTGTATGGACAAAATTATTGAGACGCCTTTCCACTACACCACTTTCACACATAGACCTTAATATGTACCTATTCTTTTTGAGGAGCGAATGTGAGGTCAGGCACTGATGATGGACGAGAAGGCCTGGGACGCAATTCAGTTCATCCAAAAGGTGTTGGGTGGGGTTGAGGTCAGGGCTCTGTGTGGGCCATTCAAGTTCTTGATGTAGCTTGCTTGCAATAGAATAGGGTCTTCCCCAAACTGGGTCCACAAATTTGGAAGCCTGCCATTGTCCAAAATGTCTTGGTATACTGAAGCATTAAGATTGCTGTTAACAAGGTCACTTGAATTCAATAATTAAGCAGTGTATCCCATTTCTTTTGTCCATATGGTGTAGCTGTCCACATGTGCACTCAGAACTCCACCCTAAACTAAAATGCACATGTTTATAACAATTGAATGATTTTACAAGTCATAAACCCAATAATATATTTTGCCTATAAAAAAATATTTTTGTAAAATAGGCTATTGTATTAAATGTACTTCCTTTGTCTTTCTTTGAGGTTCACAAGCACAGTGGTCTTCCAAGGTTTACTCCTACGTCTGGGTATCACAGGGGATAACATGTTCTTGGATTTCTTCATCTCAGCTGTGGTGGAACTTCCTACTGGGCTTATATTTTACATCCTGGTGGACAGAATTGGCAGACGTCCTTTAATAGCAATTGCAAACATAATTGCGGGAGTTGCTTGCTTGATTGTCCCTTTTGTGACAGAGAGTATGTTCATATTTAAGAATTCTATTTACACTTTGGTCAATATTTAGTTGGCATGATTATCAGTATTAGTAAATGTGAATAATGACTCTGACACATATTCCTCTCCCTATTGAGACCTTTCCTGGCTGAAGAGAGCCATTGCAATAATAGGACGAATGGCTGTTGCCCTAGGGTTTGAGACAGTGAATTTTACCAACGCTGAAATGTTTCCCACTCCCTTAAGGTAATGAATGAGTTCTGAGTAAATATTAACATTATTATCAATATATTAAAATGGTCTCAATAATAGTAAATACTTTAACCTTAATGTTGTGCAGTAGTAGTGCTTACTAAATGTGTTTTCTGCATTTTACAGAAACTTAGGCGTGTCTCTCTGCTCCTCTGCCAGTGATATTGGAGCAGTCGCAGCACCATTTCTTCTTTACAGATTAGCCAGCGTGTGGCAAGACCTTCCCCTGTTTTTGTACGGTGAGATAATATATTGCACTACTGCAGACATGACACAATACAAGTGTTATCCTGTTATTCTGAAGTGTCTGCAATGTACCTTCTGCAGGTGTCATGTCTCTTGTATATAGTGGCCTGGTAGCAATGCTGCCAGAAATGAAAGGTGTGGATCTTCCTGAGACCATAGAGGATGTGGAGAACATAGGGTAGGCCATTCAGCAGTAGTGGTTTACTTACACGGCTCTGGCCTTAAATTCTACTTATCGTTGCTGTTGGGCCAAAACCTCATATGTCCAAAATGGTCATTTTTCAAAAAATGATTTTTCTAAATAAATGAATACTGTGTCATCAAAATTGGTATAACTATTTTCAACACTATTCATTGTTAAAAATTTCTAAATTTTACAGACTCACGTAGAGATTGACCAATATTAGCGATTTATTAAAAAAGGACCAAAATTGGAGTTACGAGGTTTCCGCTAGACAGCGACGTTTCAGCACATTGAGTTTGAAAAGTGTTTTAAAATAAAGCTTAATTTGACATTTTTAGGAAAAAAGATGCACAAAAGATTGAGAAGCCTAACATAATATGACCCCAGGGAAAATTAAGTGGAAGACTGAAGGGGACTGTTACATCCATCCGACCATCAATCCATTTTCTGAGTTGCCTCTCTATAACCAAATGTTGCTAGATCCAAACCCAGGGCGAAGGACAGAGAAACTCCCTGGACAAGTCACCAGTCCGTCACAGGACACATGCCTTCAGACATACTCATGTACACAGTGACACTTCGGGCAATTTAGGACTGCAAATTCAGTATTATTACATTGCTATTCAAAACAATATATTTCACACATTGACTTACAGTGGATTCCAAAGACACATGTATTTGAAAAGACAACAGGAGATGCAGTTATACATTTAAATCTAATTATTAAAACCCCAAATGGTGTATTGTTGGGAGTTGTTAAACACACAATTTTTCACAAAATAGACTCAGTTAAGCTGTATGGCTGTTTATGTCTGTCATTATTTATGAGTTTCTTATAGGGACAGCTAAGTGTAAGGTGTCCATTTATCATTTGTGAACTCACCATAGCACTGTGTGAACAGCACAAAATCATTTCAATACATTTATGAGGGTCAGTCTTCCCAAACACTAGACATCCGGCTGTATTATTTAAGGTCAAATAACACACCTATTATTGTTATCTTGTTATATTGCTGTGTTATCAAGATTTACCATTTGAAAAAACTAGTTAGAAATAATTACTGATGACAAAAATGTTGCATTTTTTTATTAATATTTTTGAAATATGAACAGGAATTAAAAATAAAGACTGTGCCTTCAGTCTGTTTTGAAAATGTCACTTTCACATCCAGTCATCCATGAAATTATTGACATCCACGGTTCATAGCTCACTGTTTAACACCATTGTACTTTTTCATGTGCTTTTACAGACAGACAAAGGGATTTTGTTCATGAATACATTCATTGTACCACCTATCATTTTGTGTTATAACATGCTGCTGCATGTAATTATTAAAAAACACGATCATTTAATAATATGTAATAATAGTCATATTTTAAAACAATGTTCCTCAAATTAAGTGTTAATTACTGAATCACTAGATTTGATACAAAAATAGTGTAAAAAAATGCATGTTTTTTTTTACCAAAAGAATATTATTAGGTATTATTTGTATAAAGCTTAGATTTTTTAAAGATATTTTGCAATATTTTGCCCTTCTTACTACTCTACTTTACTGTATATCTATGTTTTCTTTACTGTTATGTGCACACAATTTAACTACACGAAGAGTGTGTGCACGTGTGTGTTGCCATAGCATGTTTATAGTCACTTAATTAGATGCATCTCATTATCCATAGAATTTGAATATAAGGCTATGCACCAATAAATAGGCTTAAATAAGGCTATTTGAACAAGAACAATGCCCTCTTGTCTTCTATTAATAGTGGACTGGGCCTCCACTTTATATGTATGAAAACCAGGGCAGAGGCAGAAATTTGCTTTAAATTTAGTGTGGGAAAAAAGCTGGGTGCTTCAGTGTTATTTTGACAGGAGCTATGGAATAGTGAGCCTTTGGCTTTAGCTGTGTTCAAAAGCAGGGAGAACCACTTTGGAGAAATCCATCTATACAGAACGAGAGGGCCCACAAAGCAAAACGAAATGGCACATGATGAGAGATTTGTTTCGCTGGCTGATGATGGCATTTTAACCCGGGGACTGGACCGTGAACGACTTCAGGCAACTATCCGGCAGTGGAACTTGGAGCGACTGGACCTGTTTGAGATCAGTGAACCTGATGAGGTAAAATGTGGGCCTCTGCAAAGCAAGCGTGATTTTGGATTTGAACCCTACTGCTGTTCTGCTTGCCACAAAAATGTGGGAAGTGCAAAGAATCAGGAAATTGTAAAGCCTCTGCATCTGAATGTTAATGTGAACAGGCATTGTCACATCGGAGGCAGGCACATCTGTGTGTGTGTGTGTGTTTGCAGTACATTATTTCCTTTATCGTTTGTGAAATATGTGGGGTTAACTGACAGTAGATGATCCTAAGTGTGAGTGGAAGGAATTAATTGTCATCAATTGATGACGAATTGTTAGATTCCTCAGAAAACAGCTCCTTTTACTGCGCAGTTTAGTTCCTCCAGCACTAAAGTGAGATCAAATTCAGGTATATTTTAGAGCAGAGAAAAAACTCCAGTGTGTTGGAAATTGAGTAGAGCTGAATTATGAAACCCTGCTTTGGCAGTAATTTGTGCTGGAAATTTTGTGAAGATGAATATACAATGAATACCTTACTGACCCATGCCTCATCTGTTTGTACAGACATAGAAACAGTGAAACTGTTGTGGAACACCTACCTATCTCTTGAGAAAGGAAAAAAGGATAAAGTTATTTATTGGTGGCTTTAGTGAATAAAATAAACAATTAATTTCATTTCAGGAACTGGTGTTCCACGGAGTGATGCGATTTTACCTTCAAGGCCACACTGAAGACAACTTTGCTACCAAATGCATTCGTGTCTCCAGCACTTCTACCACAAAAGAGGTCATTAAAACTCTGCTTGAGAAATTTAGGCCTGATGTCACTGAGCATCACTCATACCTCATGTATGTGGTCTGTGGAAACAATGGTGGGTTGGTAAAAAATTTGTTTATTTTTCTGATTTTGGGGCATTTTATATAAAGCCTAAATCCTATGTGCTGCTAAACTTGGTGTAAAATGTTTTTCTTGGACTTCTGGGGAGTTAGAAGGAAGGCGTTTGGATCCTAATGAGAAACCTTTGGTGGTCCAACTAAGTTGGAATAAAAACTCTAAAGAAGGCCGTTTTATCCTGAAGAATGGTGGCAACATGACTTTGGAAGTAAGTTATTTGTTTGATACGGCCTCAGCATTATTCAGGACAAGATTACTTACATTCAGAAATGTTCTATCAGGCTAATTGGTCGAAGATACTCATGATTACTTGCTTAGTAATTGGTGTAAATGTCTTTCTGTTTAGAATAAGGGTTCAGAAGGCAAAGAAAAACTTGGAGTGATACAGAACTTCAGGAGGACATTGTCAAAGAAACAAAAGACAAATAAACAGAAGAGTAAAGAAGGTTTTAACAACCATTTGACAGAGATTGATGAACTATCTAGTGGTAACATCAACTGGTAAGTCATCTAAATCAAGCTCAGGTGAACGTATGAAACGTGTTTTACGTGATATTCTTGTTTGACGGGCAATTAAATCTTTCTTCAAGCAAGAACAATCATGACAAAGAGAAAGGAACTGCGGTTGAGACTCTGAAGGTGTTGAGGAATCCTGCAGATTTGGAATGTTGTGTGCTGCGGAGGGAGCAGATTAACTCAGGTTGAAACAAATCACACACTTAAAAATTAAAGTGACAAGTAGAGTTCCTTGCATAATGCCAGTAAAGAATCATGAGTGGTTATGGGAGAATGTGGATAACTTTTTTTTTGTAAAAAAAAAAAAACCCTCCATATTATGTGAAGGTTCTTGATTTTTTTATTCTTTATAAGGTTTATCATAAACAATCATCTCAATTCCTACAATAAAATGGTTCTTCAATGGCACCACTAAAAGGACCCTGCCTGGCACCCTTTAAAGGAATTCGATAGAATGTTAATGTACAATACACTAATTGTAAATTATCTCTTATTTGTTACAGAACATGGAAGCCACAAGTCATTGATCAGCACTGCTAAACCAGTTGTAAGTTGTCATACGACTACCATTACCTGAATAGCAACATGCAGATCCACCCAGAGATATATTATACAAATTTATCAACCAAAATCAAACAATTAATTGGTTACTACTTGTCATGCTTTTTAAATGTAGGTAGTTTTTATAGTATGTCTTTACTCTTTTCTTTTGTAATATTGTATAATTATTGTTAGAAACACAACAGTTCAGTGTTCAAATTCTCATATAGTGTAACTATAACTAGATGGTGGGAAGTTAACTTAAATCTGTGCTCTATGGTATGTGGATAAAAGTATTGGGACACACCTTATTATTATATTCAAGTGGCCCCAGTGAGGGGCTTAGTCTTAATGTTTCAGCACACCATGACATTTTAGACAGTGCTTGCTTCCAAATTTGTGGACACAGTTTGGGGAAGAGCCTTTTACATTCCAGCATGACTGTGCTTCAATGCACAAAGCAAGGTCCATAAAGTCGTGGTTGGATGAGTTCAGTGTGGAAGTTATTCAGTGTGCCCTGACAGAGCCCTGACCTCAATCCTATCCAACACATTTGGGATGAACTGGAACGGAGACTGTGAGCCAGAACATTAATGCCTGATCTCATAAGGCTCTATAGAATGAATGGGCACAAATTTCCCACAGAAACACCCCAAATGCTTGTGGAAAGAAGACTGGAAGCTGTCCTTGCTGCAAAGGGGGGCACCTCCATATTAAATCTATGTATTTAACACAATCTCAGTATAGTCCCTGTTGGTGTAATGGTCAGGTGTTCCAATTCTTTTGCCTATGTTGTGTATGTAGAACTGACTTTTCATATATTTATCTTTTGCCATGCTTCTTTATTTGCAGGGAAAGACAGAGTCTGGAGTGCAACACAATGAGAGCGATTTTTTAGTGTTTGCTACTCAAAAACAGGATCAGACTTCCAAGGCCCAGAATGGAAGGTAAAATACTGTAACTGCAGGCCTTTTTATATTTTTCATATGAACCTCTTTTGCTTTAACAGAAATTATTGTTGTAATCAAATTACACATAATGGAAACATTTTTTCTTAGCAGCATTCTGCCAGACAACCCGGGACTTAAATGGAAACTTCCACTAAGTATAAAACTACAAGAAAAAAGTAAGTAGGCTTGCTTTCTTTCCCACACAGTGAAGGGGAAACTGACCATAGATCTTATCTAGAGGCACTAAGAGTGTTTTGTGTTTACATTTTCCACTGTTCCAGAAGAAGAAGCCTTCTTGCATGCTATGGTGAACTACACCAACAGCTCAACAGTACACTTTAAACTCTCCCCCGCCTATGCCTTTTATTTGACAAGCCGCTTTGTGCTTACGAAGAGTGAGGAAAGGAACAAAAATCCCAAAAAGACAGCACAAAGAGTTGCTACTATTGTTAATAAGATTGTGCATTTGATGGACAATGTCATACAGGTAGGCTGTGTTAGTTAATAGGGTTATTTTTTAATTGAAATTTTCTAATACAATAGTCCTGAAACTCTCTGACTTTCTTTTTTCACACTAGAAACAGAAGACCATCACTGTGGCTCTTACCTTCTGGATGTCGAATGCCTCTGAGTTCCTGAATTTCATAAAGCAAGACAGAGATCTGACCAGCAAAACAATCCATTCTCAGAAAGTTCTGGCTCAGCTGGTTCAGAAAGCTTTCACGTATGATACCTTGAATCTCTGACGTGTGACATGTGTGCCAAATGTTTCTTTGGTTTTCTCAAAGAAGAAATGTTCATTCCAATCCAATCATTAAAGCCATTATATTTTTACAAATTGAAGAATGTATTCAATATAAATTAGTTCATCATACCCACCTCATTTACAAAAAAGGTTCTTTCTGAAACCGTCTTTTGGAAGGTTCTTAAGAAAAGCAAAAATGTTTATCCTACTCTGATGTGATATCATGCTAAGAAGACTTTTGCCATTGTTTTTTTTTCACTTGCAGGATTACGTTTAGTGTGATTTATGGGTAAAATGACTTTAAGACTGAGCTTACTCTTAATCTGTGCATGGGAAGCTATCCCTTTATCATGTACTCATGCTTCTGTAGGTACCTTTCACATCGTCTTCTGGCTGACCTAGAGAGTCATCTGCCCTCTTTTGTGATAGATACCAGGGAGCAGAGAGCCCAGGCAGCAGTAGTAGGTAATTCCAGTTGAAGCTATTGGACTCCTTCTTCCAAATCTAAAATGATGGCTTAGTAACAGGTTTTTGTCTTTCCTTCCTCACATTTAGACCCCGTTTTAGCCACGTTCAATAGGGCGATGAGTTTACTGCGCAGGTTCCGCGTCAACCCTGCACTTAGCATCCAGCTCTTTTCTCAGCTCTTTCACTTTATGGGAGCATGGCTCCTGAACAGACTCACAGTGACTGCCTCAGGCTCCAATCTGTGCTCTCACTACTGGGGCATGACCTTGCGCCAGCGGCTACATCATGTGGAGGCCTGGGCAGAAAGACAGGGCCTGGAGCTGGCAGCAGACTGCCACTTGAGTCGTATAATTCAGGTATGGGAAAACTGCTTGGTTTTTTTTAATAGAAAATTCCTGTCTGTCAAGATATATTAAGCATCTGATTTTCCCCAGGCAACAACTCTACTGACCATGAATAGTTATGCTATTGAAGATGCCCAGAAGATACATTCCACTTGCTTCAAGTTGAACTCACTGCAGTTACAGGCATTAATGTCTAAATATCACTGTGCACCCAGGCAGCCTCACATTCCACATGTGAGTTATATTTTCACTGTGCACTAATGTTATATATTCTGGGAAATGGTTCTAGGATATTTGTATTTCATTTTAGGGTCTAATTGAAAGTGTGGTGGCAATGGCAGAGACCATAGAAAAGGAGGTGCTGAAGACAGAAGGCAGGAACTTCAGAACGGAGGAGGACCTGCACCTTCACCTGCCTTTCCTGCTGCCTGAGGAGGGTTTCACATGTGAGATTTTGCAAGGCATTCCACGAGGCTTTACAGAGTTTTTGGAGCCAATCTGCCGGAAAGGTTAATAGGCCTGATTTTTTTGCCATCTCAAAGAACTCGCAGCTGTTGCAAATGACAAAATAATAATGGAAACAGATTTTAGAGTAATTCCTAAATTACTCTGAAATCTGTTTCCATTATTAACGAGGTTGTTTGAGGACCTTTACAAGTTAGAAATACCAAAAGCCAACTCGCTAAAAAGGATCGCCTTACCCTGAAGAGAGACTAGCGCCTCTTAACCCTCATCTCTGGTTCTACCACATAACATCCAAAGCAGTTTTAAAACCAAATTATTCCTGTAGTTTTGATTCAGAGTGGCAGATCCTAGTTTAATCCACTGGGAATCACATAAACAGATAGCAAGTTGTTAAAATCACAGGATGCATTTATAAATGTGCTATACTTTTAAGTTAATATTTTACCAAAATATCATCGGTGTCGGGCCAAAACCTCAAAACAGCAATTTATTCAGAAACTCAAAAAACAATGTGAATTAATAAATAAATACAGTGTCATCAAAGTTATTATAACTATTTTCAGCACTTTTCATTGGTTAATAATTTCACATTTTTACAGAGACACATGGAGACTGACCAATAGTATGACCAATAGTACCGATTTATGAAAAAAAAAAAAAACAAAGACCAAAAGTTATTTTCCGCCAGACAGCAAAGATATCTTATATCTTTGTAGTATTATAAAAAAGTATTTTCTTTTTTTATCAGTGTTTACATGTGTTTTAATTCTGCGTCTCTCTCACTGGTCTTACAATTGCATTGCCTATAGGATTATGTACATTAATTCCTCATCACCTCTCTCTTGGGTCTTGGACTGTTCACTTCCAGACGTTAGACAGCATCCCAAAAAGTTCTAATTGTGTAAGTTCTTCCATTCATTAAGTATGAGATGCTGAAATATCTATAGTAGTTGAGTGAGATTTGAAAAACAGTTTTGTTTGTGTTAATATCAGAAACCAGAGACTGTGAAAATCACACTGAAGAAACCTGTGCAGAGTGGAATGGGCCTAAGCATCGTAGCAGCTAAGGTGAAGCTGAGAGCACCAGCTCATATAATTGCTTATCTGTGTTATTGCTGCTTATTTGTGAATTTTGTTTGTCATTAATGTGTCCTAATTTTCTTTTCACTAATGAACACTAAATGTTGCTAAGTGGTAACACAAAATATGTCACCTCGTTCCTAAACATGCAGGGAGCTGGACAAGGGAAGCTGGGAATTTTCATCAAGTCTGTTGTTTATAGGGGAGCAGCATATGTGGTCAGTCTGGTTAAGAATATTAGGAATGGATGACATTTTTTTAATCAGTTACAAGACTTTGTATGATGCTTTTGTTCATGTGCATGTTGTTTAGGATGGCAGGCTTGGTCAAGGGGACCAGTTGCTCAGTGTGGATGGCAAAAGTCTTATTGGAGTATCACAAGAATGGTGAGTTTAATACATTATATTTAACATTGTATTTGACTCAAATCGGTCATTAAAACATAAATATTCTATATCAGGGCGGCAGAGGTAATGATGTGCACTGGATCATCTGTAACCTTGGAAATTGCAAAATTTGCAGCTGTTTATTATGGTCTGGAAGAAGTGCTAAACCAGCTACCCCAAGAAAAATCTAAATGCAAATCCAATGGCCTTGATGCGAATAACATTACAGAGACACTGCCAGACATAAAAGGAAATCAATACACAGCCAAAAGAGGAATCAGGAACCAAGACAAGAAATGGCTTAAGCACAGAATGGAGTATCGCTCAAACCCCAACTTGGCATGCAAGTATCCCAAACATTTGGGTTTCATACTTTCTGTAGTAGTTTTCTTTAATTGACTGCAACTTTTCTCTTTGTTTGTATAGATGGTCTTCAAAATTCTGAGGAAATGTATGTTGATTCAGTCAAACAGGATCAGATGATCACATCAGTCTCCACTGAAAACATAATTTCTGCTGTGAGTTATATCCCTCCTTTAATTTAACTGAAAAAAATTGCTTATGTTTTTGCAGCTTCTGAGACCAGAACTACTTTTCTTCATACTTCATCTCTTAAAGGCACAATAACTGATGGTCCACTTTACACATGTTTTAATGAATATGTGAAGTAATAGAACTAATAAAATCTGTACATGATGTGTATTTTGCCTCCGGCAGGAGCCTGAATTTGGCATTTCAAACTTCTGCCCAGACCAGTTTGAAACTTACCGGGAATATCTAACCTTACCGGGGTCGAGGCTACAGGCCTGTAAAGCCCCAAAAACTGCAGAACAACCTCATCTGCTCTACCGTGGTCAAGATCAAATCCCTTCCATGGCATGTATTATGCTTTTTCAAACTGCTTTGTGGTTAAGTAATGAACAGGTTCCAGTCTGGATGAGAACAACAGCTGGGCCATGTCATGTATACACAATTCTTTCAAATATCTATAATACATTTTCAATTTTCATTTATTCATATGTAGAAACAGGCCCGTTCTCAAGAAAACTTGTCCTGTGTGAACAGAGGAGGCCTCCTAGTGGACAGACCACTGTATTTAAACAAATGGAATGACCAACAATCACTACAGTGTAACATTACAGGCCCAGAGAGGGTTAGCAGAAATGGAGATTGGAAGATTTCAACAGTGGTTCACTCGATGTCTGTGTCACAACCAAAGCGAATAGATGTCCCTGTGTCTCGCCCCATTGACACGCATTCATTTGGCACTTCCTGCAAGACTTTTTTGGCTGCAGACAGCAGTAATCACTTCTCCTCCTGTATGACTAGTGCTTATGGCCAAGACAAAACCCCAAAAAATAGATCTACATCACAGAGCTACCATTCGCAACAACACAAAAGTCCAACACTGGCTTCCACAAAGCTACTTAAGTCATACATCTCAACTGAGAAAATGAAACCTGGCAATAACGCAAGCGAGATGAGCCCCTTACATTCAAGTGACCCACAAGGGAAAACATTTGTAAAGAAGAGTGATGCACAGTGTGCTAGAAAAGGCCTTTCTCCAGACCCGTGGAAAAGGGAAGCCCGGGAGCAGTTAGAGAAGCAGCAGAGACACCAGGCAGTGGAGATTTTGGAGCAAGAAGTGCTGCAGCTGAAGGGCAAAGAGAAACGGACACAGGAGGAGAGTGAACGTCTGCGCAGGCTCTCCCTTGAATGGCAGTTCCAGAAAAGGCTGAAGGAGTTTCAGCAGAACGAGGATGAGAATGATGAGGAAGATGAAGACTGCATGGCTGGGGCCATACTGCGCCAGTCTGAGCTGCAAAGAACTGAGCAGGTGAATAAAGTGTCTTAGGCCCTAACACATATCAGGACAAGACTTAGGAAGGCAAAACTGGCTCATCCATTTTGTAACATGCCTCCATAGAACACAACCAAAATAAAGATATACCCCTATTCGTTAACTACACACTGGTTATACAGCTAAATATTATTAAATACTGGATTGTTATGCAGCAGTTCTGATCTTGGGGTTTGTTTCAGCTCAAAGCAGGGGAGCTGCATAAGGTACAGAAGCTTTATGAGAGTCAGAATCACCTGTCAAAGCAAAAGAAAGATCTTCCTGCTGAAGAGGATGAGTTTAAAGGTCGGTGCCGCAAACTTGTGAAAACCAAAAAGGGTGAAAAGAAAAGCTGACTGATGTCTATAATTGTAAATGCATCTAACGTTATTACAGATGCAGCCCCCGGAGTTTGTTCTGAAACTAACAGGGCCCAGCATGTCAGGGTTTCTTTCGGGTAAGTTTTGTTACGTTATATATATAGCATGTACGGTATGAAACATCCCACGGTGGCCAAGGTTAACCTCTTCAATGAAGTGCGATTTTGGCCTGTCTCAGAGATCTCTCTGTTCAGCATTTAATTTATTTTTTTTTATTTTATTAAATAGTGTATACAGTGGGGAAAAAAAGTATTTAGTCAGCCACCGATTGTGCAAGTTCTCCCACTTAAAATGATGGCAGAGGT
>JBBKCR010143199.1:0-19977 GCA_037577295.1 Ladigesia roloffi | reverse complement strand
CGTTTAGAAATTCATTTTTTGCTGTTATTTTTAAACTTCTAACATTTGTTTTCTGCCCTTGAGGTGCCAGGGTGTGTGAGTGTGTGTGTGTGTGTGTGTGTGTGTGTGTGGAAAGTGTTTTGAGAAAGGTGGCCAGTGTTTTTAGCTGTCACCCATTTGCTGTTGGGCTGCTGAGCGGAGCAGCAGATGCAGACAGGTCTGGCTATTAACAGTGTTGCTGTGGACGGAGGCCGGTAGTGTTCTGGAAATTTGATGGGAAAAAGAGGAAAAAGCAGGAGAGAGTTGGAGGGTAGAGCAACTAAGGCCTTTCACACAGAGTTATCTCCTGCCGTGCAGGACATTTAGACAAGAGGGCATTGTGGGATTTCTTTTAGGCATGCCTGTTGATAACATGACCCACAGGAACAGGGTGTTTATATTTGGATGGTCATGAGGCAAAGGAGCTTGCAGTTTTGCACTTTTTTGTTGCTTATCCTTGCCTTGTTCATTTGTTGTACTTTGAAATATCTACTAATGTTTATTTAATTGTCTGATCTGGTAGATGAATTTCAGATGAAGCAATGGGTAGATCTGCTGTCATGGAAGACTGAGATTCATCTCAAGATTTTTGCTCTGAGAAAGAGTTTAGTGGCCAAGCACCTCTCGATGCATGCTATCCCAACACCAAAAGCAGCAGTCTAGCAACGTTCCTGAAATGTATTAGTAAGAATATTTGCAGAATGTTTTCAAGTCACTTCTCATTTTCTTCGGATGACCCATGCAGTAAACATGAGATCAAATATAGAAGGCTTAGAATGTTTATGATCATCCAACGCTGAATTATCATTTGTGGCTTTATCCCTGACTTAATTTGGTCAAGAATGTCCGGTTGAATGTCCGGCTCAAAATGTCCGGTTGCTGAAACTTTGTGATGACTCCATTGACTAACCAAAATGCACATTTTTGGCTCCTTTGTTAGAATCAAAGTACACTGAGCAATGAGGGCTCAGATGTTCTCAACAGACTTGCAGAAAGTGGGTGAATCTGTGACTAGCTATGCTAACCGTCTGCTGTTTGTACAGGATAACTTGCAGCAGGCTTCAGTGTTCATGATGACTGACACACGTCATTGGTGACAGCTTAGCTCCGTGGTTCCCTCGGCTTATCCAAAGTAGCAGAAAGATGCAGATGAACATTCGGCTGCCATGTATGTTGTGTTTTTAACCGATATGTAGCTGAGCGCTAGACTCACTGTGCAGCCTCTGTTCGAACGTGTTGCAGGTACTGACTGTTTACATCTGTGTAAATATTCTCATCTGTTCATGTGCGTGCAATGATCAATAAACAGAAGTCTGTGCTTTGGATTAAACATACTTCCTTTGTTATTGTGTTTTGCCTGGAGTGATTTTTCATTCTAGGTCCACACACAAAGCAGAAGCAACCTTGCGCTAATTCAGACACGACCTCATCAGCAGACTCCTGCGTTTGCTGAACTGAAGCAGAATCAGGCTGGGATTCATTCAGCATTAACTGAAAGTTAAAGATTTGGCAGCACCTTACGCCTCATCCTTTTCAGTATTTTCAGAACAAAATCTCTAGTCTTAAGAGCATCATTGGTCACAATAATGAGAGACTATCATAAACCTCGTTCCCTAGTGTCAATTGGCCTGTTCCTTAAGGCAGCTGTGCAGGAGTGTTTTTAGAAAAGTATGCCCTGTTTTTCTTTCAATGGTCTCTGATGTCTTTAAAGGGAGTTTACCTCACAGTTGGGGAGCCATACTCACCCTGCAGTGAGCTGAACAGAGGCAGTCAACAGTGAGGGATCAGGTAACATAGTCCTTATATGGTCCAAATGCTTTGCAAGAATGCGGTTTCATTGGGGATAATGCTTTCAGCATTAGTAATATTTGAGGCATCTCGAAGGCTTCTTGTTGGTTTACTTTTGTTGCTTTAAAAGTCAATTAAAAACTAAAGTCCAATGTCTGTCAAATCTTTAAACACTTAGCCTTTCGCAAGTTTTAAATAAAGATGAACATGTTTTACCCTGAAACTTTTTTTTTATTTTAAGAAACGCAATAATCAAACAAATGTGATATTCATTACAGTTCTAGCTGGAAATAATGACAAGACTCCATGCATTTTGTATCACATTGTGATGTCAGTACACAAAGCTTTCAGTTGTTTATCCAGCTTCTGAACCAAAAGCCTTTAACAATAGTCTGCAAATAGGCAGGTATATTTATTGCTCAACTGAAACGTAACAGTGGGAAAAAATAGAGGATGTGTACCAAGGCCTGTGACAGAATATCATGGTTATAGTGTCAGCAAATAAACTGCCCAATTTTTCTCAATGTCTTTGTCATTACATTAGCAGCAGATAAGTGTGTGACAGCTACTAAAGCTACTTCAGAGAACTGAGAGTGAAGGAGAACACATTCATAAACTTGAGCACAGGCCCTTGGCCCAGTAATATCCTAAACCCTAACATATAATGCAGCCAGGCTCTTAATGATTACATCACTACACACCCCAACTTTTCAGATTTATGTTCCAGATACAAAAGTAAAGTCAAATTAATTGATCTATAATTTAAATAATTCATAGTTGTATTCATAAAAAAAGGTTAATAATTAAGTGTTATCTGTAATTCATGCCAAAAATCCAGTTTGTCCCAAAGGGTAACATTTTCTTTTGTGCATATTTGTTTTACCTTGAGCTGTATGAATGAATAGCTTGAAACTCGTAAATATTAGAAATGCAGTGGAACAGTGCATTTGATTTTTTTTGTTTGTACTGAGATATATAGACAGATGCTGTGGTCTTCTAGCAATTGGCTGCTGGAGTGAAGAAGGGTTGTTGGCACAGTTGTCGCACTAATAATGGAGAATAATTCTTCACAATAAAATATTTTTTTGTTTTTGTTTTTCTTTTGTTAGCATATATTAACATGTTTAGAGAATTAAACATTGCCTTGATAAAATGCAATATTTTCAGATCAAAAAATCTAATTTAACTTTAGGTAATATGTAAATAACTTAGTTTTTAGAATATTGTTACATGAAGAAAACTGATGTTGTACAGTATTTTTACTTATTATTATTTTGCTTATTATTATTATTTTACATTTTACTTATTACTATTTTGTATGCATTAATTGAGAACCCCACCCCCCAGGTTCTTGTGGCTTTTTGTTGGTGCTGTGTTATTTCAAGTCCTGTTTTCTCAAGATTCCAACATGTTTACAGCGATTTATTTTCTGACTTAGTGAGTGTTTACTTAAGTAAGATGTTTATCTGAGATAAGTCTCTTTCCCTCTCTCCCCCGTCTTGGACATAGTGAAGAGCTTTTCTGGCCTCACTTTTCTCAACCTGTGTGGTTAAGTTTGGTTAAGTGAAAAACACTTAAATATTTTTATTCTGTGTCTGTTTCACAAGCATTCGCTTCACTTTATTAGTTTTTTTAGAATCAACAGAAGGGGGAATATTATGACAGATGATCTAAATTGTGGAGGATGGGAAAAGGCTAAGATATGGTACTGTTCACTTTATGAGGCCTTTATGAAGTGGCTTGCCATGTGCCTTTGATAACAGATTAGCATACCTCATGCCATGAACATGTGGATTATTGAACATAGCTGTAGCTGGGCTAACGTCTTGCAGGCTTTCTTCTCCTCAGAAGTGATTCATATGTAAACTACAAACCAACTCCGGGCTTGTCCTTGACAGGATGGCCGTGCCCATTCTCTGGATCCCCTCCAGCTCAGTGACAGCCTAGATGGGCATGAGGACATTAACCTTCATACACAGATTCGTGTGTGGGCTGTCGTGGTATTCGGGTGGAGAAGGTGAGCCACCAGTTAATGACAGGGGGAGATTATTTAAGACTTAGTAGGGCTCGTTTATCTCTGTTAAATGCACTTTGCTTTGAATGCTCAGTTCAGGACGTTCTGAAACATCCTACTTCAGCATGTGTAGTGACTCATCGCTGAATTTCTTCTGGCAGTGAGGTCTCTATTCCAGAGAACACAACAGAGCTAACCTTTAAACACTTAAATAAACTTAAACTGTGTGCTCACTTTATTAAACTGTTCGCAAAGCACTAAATGCTGAACAAAGCTGAAAAAATAATTTTATTATAGAGTATAAACTGTAAATCATGTCATCTGACAGAAAGGTTAGGCTATACACGTCTGTTCTAGCACAAATATTATAAACATCAAAACTGACAGAAGTCAGATTATAAACATCTAAAGTGACGAAATTCTTTTTTGGCATACTTTCAAAATAAAAGGCCTGTTTAGAATGGAATATTAAAGTAAGCCTTGCCTTATTGACTGTAAAGGGATTTTCGACGCCTTGTATAAGCACAGTAGTAAATTCCTGGCTGAAGTCATTGTTGATGGGAGAGCGGAGGGCTTGGATCACATCCTGCAGTGTTTTTTTTCTCTTCACTCGCTGAGGTTTTTTAAGCGTGACCTCGATCCTGTCAGGCTCTCAGTGCTGAGCGGGACAGTCAGCAGCAGCAGCCCCGTTTACACAGCCTGTCCTTACTGCCTGGTAGGTTTAATAGCATTATTTCCCTCAGAGTTAGGTTTCTTTATTATTGCATCCTTTTACAGGTTTAATGCTATTTTGGGAATGTATATTGAATGTATACTGAATGTTGTGAGTGACAGTTGTCATGGAGCTGCCCATTAGTATTTGCAATGTGTCAGATTTAAGATGGTGCAAGATGGTTTTCATTTTCAGTGCAGTTCAGTAATATGAGATAAAGTAATTTACAGTGAACTGATGTGAAAAGGACGTGGATTTCTTCACAATCATGGTGAATGGAAACAGGTTTGCAATGTCTGCTCAGTATAGACAGTTTGTTTACTATTCTAAACCGCTAGTGAACCTGCACATGTCTTCTGACTTTTAAATGATTACCATGATAAAATAGTAGTAAATCTGTTAAAATATGTTTTCTGTGTTTTACAATTTTACCCA
The DNA here is from genome assembly GCA_037577295.1 of Ladigesia roloffi. Classification (NCBI taxonomy): domain Eukaryota; kingdom Metazoa; phylum Chordata; class Actinopteri; order Characiformes; family Alestidae; genus Ladigesia; species Ladigesia roloffi. The sequence continues at coordinate 15,010 of JBBKCR010143199.1, read as the reverse complement.
ACAACACCTTGCATGGATCCCTCTGCCATGAATGGATTTTAAAAGTATGTTTTAGATCTCAAAACCTAAAAAAAGTTCTTCAGTCATCATCCTTTATTTGTAGTGAATTAATGTACAATCACTACTAGTCACTACAAATTCTAAGTTTCATATTTATATATTACTTATTTCACCTCTGAATGACTTTGTTTACCTTTTAAATATTTAATAATCCTGATTTTTTTTTTAGAAACCAGTAATCATTGAAATTCCCTTTTCAAATACAATAATATAGTCATTCACCACAGTGGATAGATTAATGTTGCTTTTGACAGTCATTAGTTGTCCATTATTAGTACAGATTCTACAAGCAGAATGTTTAAAATGCAGCAAGCATTCACTAATATTTAAAACACATTTGTTGTTGTAATAAAAGTAATATTTGATTTCATAGCACAGGAGTTGTTAAAGTACTAGTGGGAAACACTGGAATAGTTAACATACCTTAAATCATATCCTCATGAAGATTACTTATCAATACATGTAATCAATAATTTATAACAATCATGCCTGGATGCAAGAAATGGCCCTACATAATGTAGTGAGCACAGATCAGAAACATTTGTTTTCTCTGAGACCAGTTTTGTTTCTGAGTACACATGACACAAGCCTATAATGTAAAAACAGCGATGCGTATTGTTTTTAAGCTTTATATTTAAAATATGTCTGGAAAGTTAAATGAAGCAGTAAGTGATTCTAGAAGAAACAGGAAAAGAGAAGAATGAAGTTATACTGACAGTAATATGCACAATCCGCCTGTTATCACATTTGTGTGCAAATTGGGGAAACTGCAAACGGACAAGTCATTTCTGTAATAGTGAAGGACACAGTTTGGGGATGAACCCTTACTATTCCAGCATTACTGTGCCCCTGTGCACAAAGCAAGCTCCATAAAGACATGGTTGGATGAATTTGGTGTGGAATAACTTGACTGGCCCTAAAAGATCCCTTACCTCAACCCCAACCAACACCTTTGGGATGAACTGGAGTCAGGTCTTCACATCCAATATTAGTGCTTGACATTATAAATCCTCTACAAATGTGCAACATCTTGTGGAAACCTCCTTTTATAATTGTGAAGGGGGACAAACTACATATTAAAGTCCCTGCTGTTATAATGGTCATTCACCCCAATACTTTTTTGTCCATTTGTTTGATTTCTGCTTCATGTATTGCTGTTTTGAATGAAGGTGCCCAACTATCAGTGTTTTACAGCAGCCTATTAACTTTTTCCCTTTTAATGCACATCTCATTTAAAGCATATTACTTTATAAGGGACTATTGGAACAATAATTAGTATAACATTCTTATTGCTCCTAAAAACTGGAAAGTATGTTTTGATTTATGGTTTACCTGGTATGATGATAGCATAATGCAACATCATTTTGAAAAGACCTTTATTGTTATAATAAAAGCTGTCATTTTCGATTTAATATCACAGCAGATGGTCAAAGAATGATCATAAAGTGCCAGTGGTAAAGACTGGAATAGTTAATATATCTTAATTCATATCCTCAATTACTGTAAAGTTTACTAATCATTTCATTTAGTTAATCATTTATTTAGAGTAGTGAAGTTGTAATGTAAAATGTAATCATAGCTGAGTGTAAAATAACGGCCCTACATAATGGAGTGAGCACAGATCAGATATATTTTCAGTTTTCCATGTTTTCTGTTATAAAAGACCAATTTTGCTTAGAAGTATGTTAGTTTTCCCCTCACATGATAACAGCAGCAATGCATACTGTAGAAAGCATTATATTTTGATTATTTCCAGAATGTTAAATGAAGCAATAAGTGATTTTAGAGAGAAAATGTCTATTTATTGTAACTCTGGTGTGAGGAATGTGAATGCAGTCTAGAAAATCTGAATAGGCCTGTATCAGATTTAGGTATTATGAAACTCCTGCCCACAGTCATACATAACATGCAGACCTTCAGAGGACATGTATGCAAAAGTATTTTATCCCTGGAAGCTGTGTGGGGCCAGAGAAGTTTTGTTCTTTCCAATTTGACTGACCTTCAATGACAATACCTCATTTAGTCCTTGTTAGGATCCACACAATGCAATTTCCTTTAACTCAGGAAAGGTCAGCCAATATCATGAGCTTATTTTTCCCTAGCAACCTCCATAAACCTGGATGTTGTTCGGATCCGAATACGTCATGCTCCTTGGCCGAACCTGCGGCTCTTTTCTCTTTTTGGTCTCTGTGGAGCAGCTTTTACTTTACTTAGAATCTTGTCTGTCAGTATTTGATGACTAATTTCCTGATTATTGTTGCATTAACCTTCAGCTAATAGATTGGTGGCCTTTGTGTTTGGGGAGCAGACATCAGAGCAAAATTGGCCTTGCAGAAATATTTGTATGTGGAAAAGTGGTGTAGCCATAAAAGGCTTGAACAGGAGAAGTGTTTATGCTCCTGGCCGAAGCGATAGAGAGCTTTTTGGAACTCAATTTGTGTAATTAGTCACCGAAAGGTCCTGAAGCAGCTGGATTTCCTCAGTCTGCTGTGGTGCTCCACTAGAGGGGGGATGTGAGTGTAGAACACAAGCATCCGCCCTCAGAGCTAGAGGTCCTAATTAGGCAATGTGGTGCTGGGGAGACTCTATTGTGACATTCTGTCCACATGGGGCTGAGTCCCTGCCTCCAACCTCCCTTCCGTCATTATTACTCTTATACAGCTGTCTGGACACGACTGTCCAGCCCTGATAAAACTGAACAGTTCCCCCTAATAATCTGGAACATGCAAATTCAGCTCACCAATGGAATGAAGATGGAAGAGCCAGCCAAAAAATAAACTTGTCTTTGACTGCATTATTTTACATCTGTGAGTGTATCTTAATAAGTAGTCAATACATCCCCTCTCAAAGTGATGTTTTACACTCACACTGACACTCAGTGTGTGCATTTGAAACTCATTTTTGTCAGGCATGTCTTGAATGATGTCCTGAATTTCAATAGGGCTGCAGTTTAGTGCAAGCATATTTGTGGAGCTGGTTCATTCACTTTTATAGCTTGGCTAACCCAGTCTGCCCCAGGCTTCCTGTCTGTCTCTCTCTGTATTTCTTTTCACCTCACATTCTTCACAGAGGAGATCACTCCCAGCACAGGCCTCTGCAGATGGGCCCCAGTTTTGTATGAGCCCCATATGGCAGACCGAGCTAATACTCTTTGATTACTTCGTCAAAGCAGAGAGGAGCTTCAAGTCTATCCAATAGGATTTCGTTCAAGCTCCCCATCAATCAGCTGTTTGAAGTTCCCACACTGATGGAAGCTCTAAAGCAAACACAACATAGTAATCTTCAAACAGTCTAAGAATGTTTTGTAATGTAATGTTTATCTCCACTCTATTTTCATCTCTTCACTCTCTGTCACTTCTAGCACTGGCCACCACAATTTGTCCACCGAAATGAAAATTTCCGCTTGCATATCATCGAACAGACAAGGATGTTTAAGCTCTTTGCCCTGGCTTTGAAGCATTTTCCTCTCTAGTGTATTTTAATGTTATGTAGACCATTGTAGAGCTTCGTTCTTTACAGTGGGAGCTTGTGCCCCGTCTCTTCTTGTGCTCAGTTTCCTGAACCACTATTCTTTATAGTATATGTATATAGTACATGTAAATAGTAAACAAAACCACCTGGACCCTGCTCCCATCTTATCTTCTTTTCATTCTGTACAAAATTATTAAAGAACCAGAGAGTCCTTTTTATAAAACAGGTTGTCAGAATAAAAAACAAAAGTGTATTAAAGTATTTTATCATTTAACAATAAGTCTATGGATGTATTCCACATAAATCCTGGATTGCTCTCTTGTTTATGCAGCCACTGATGGACAGTTAGCTGGATCAGGCGTGCTGGGTACACAACAATGTACCCAGGACATTGAGGACCATGAATGGGATGTGTTAAAAAAATGTCATTAAGAGGAACTGTTAGTGTGCTGATGGCGGAATTAAACAAATAAATGCTGCGGCTAGGAAGCTTCAAGCTTCAGGTAGAACTGAAACCTTTCTCTCACAAGAAACCTAAAATACTTTGGAAAACAAAACATATTGGGGTTTTGTGTGCTTAAGGTAGTTGTTGCTTATTGGATTTTCAAGTAGAATTTGTACATTATGTGATACTGTATATCTTAAAATATGCTTAAAAAAAGATAAATGCTTTTCTTCCCTGAATGAGACGCTGTCTTAAGTGTTAACCTTTAAGGTCAGAGGCTCTAGCGAACAGGCTACAGATGGTTCTGACAGATCCTGAGCAGCAGCTCTGTGTAGAAGGGGCTTAGATAAGAGAGGAGTGGGGCGATGTTTATGGATGATGCCAGTGGGAGTGGTCAGGGCTATTTCAGGCTTTCAGAAGGCAGGGTCTCAGCAGAGGACAGGTGGGATGTTGGAAAGTGCATTCCATTTCCATTGTCTACCACAGTCACAGATATATCGGTTCAGTGTTATCCCACCAGTGTCAACATTCCATTCACAAATGTTATGGACATGGATACAGAAAATGTTTCCAAACATCCATACTGCTGCATTACATTTTAAATGTTGCTGGCACACAAGGACAAGGTTTAACAAACTAGAGAAATGTCACAAGCAAATTTGTATAATTCAATCTTTATTTATTTATTTTTTACACTAAGAGTGATAGGTAAAATAATGATAAAATTGTGGGAAATCTAAAAAAAAATTAGTTTTCCTTGGGAAATATATCAGCCAACAGGTACCTCGGCATCACTAATTTTATGTAGACTGAAATCCCAAATCTATTGCTAAGTGGATGCCTCATGTTTCGTATTTAAACCATTTCATGTAATGGTTTCTGTGAGGGAGTATTTAGTCTTTAGGCATTAAAACTCTGTGTAAATGGTGTTTTTCCTTTATTACAGTCCTCATCTCAATATGATCGCAGTCATAAAGGCTAACAACACAAAGACAGTCTGAGAAACCTGCAACTGTGATCAGAGGTGCATTGAACAGGGATAACAAAACAGAGAGTGGATGTAAATCAGAGATGACCCTATGTTAGTGAAAACACCTGACCAAACACTAACTCATTTTAGCTAGTTCTTTAATATAATCAGACATTCTTGATTGGGCAACGTACTTTAATTAATAGTAAATGACTGTAGCAAAGTTAATATAACGCACTGAAAACTCATTAGAGAAATTCAAAATGTGCAGACATTTTAGTCAGTGGCCATTTAATGCTTTATTTAAATGCATCTTCTTGGACCAATATATGAAGTGTCAAAGGCTCATTTTTCATATCTTATTAAATAAACAATTAATGTTCATTGGAGCTGCAGTGCATTAAGCTGTCTACACTGTTAGTACAGCCAGTCTGTGGCTTCGCTCCTTTCAAGGAAATCCTTCTCACAACAAAGTCAACAAAGCCTGTGTTGGACGCTTAAAAATGAGGTGTCTTCATTTTTGTTCTGTTAATCACAAACTTATTTTTGAGAGCAGGAATGTTGGCTGAGGTAACGCAAGCTTTAAAATGTGACTGCTACTAGTCTGTACTCTGGGCTTGAGCTGTACTAAGCTGCATTGCGGCCTTTAAACAGGAATAACTTTAATGCAATTTTTGAGTACTCAATCACAGGCTGCCAAACCCTACCAGCTACTGGGAAAGGCTGTTGAAAAGTATAACATGCCCTTCTGTCATGTTCCTTGTAACCTCAATCCTAATGCTGTTCTGCTATGGCCCTGTTTCAGGAATTTCTTGTTAGGCTTTGAAACAGACAATGTGAGATGGAGGCAAATCAAAGTTGTTAATCGCTTCACTTCAACAGGTGGCATAAATTGATGGTAAGTCCTTCTCTATTCATGAAAAGATGATACATGGCCAGACCATCATTTGAATCTGCTGCCAAAACATAAAAGCATAAATAGCCAAATGATACCTCCACCACCCCTTAATCGCAATCCAACAAAAACTAAAAGAGGAGTTCTGATGAATGATAAACATCCACACATTACGCATATTTAGCCTATGAATTGTAGAGCCCTTTGTAAACAGCCAAAACAGCAGCGAGATCAGGTTTACTGAGTAGTAAAAGCACATCCAAACAGTTCTGCTAGATTAAAAGAACACAGTTTTGACAATAGCCTCTGACTCATCCTCAATAATTACTGCATCACTCATCCCTGTTAATCAGTTCAGCCTTGCCCTCAAATGTCAAATCTGCAAATGTCAAGAAGATGCTTTCCAGTATCTAGAGCCCAACTCAGACCTGCTGGAATTCCTCTATTCTCTACTCTGATTTCACAACCAAGGAATTCAGTTTCTACCCCCCTATAAGCCTCCTCCCCGCAAAGCTTCCAGAGCATACCCTAACATGGTCAGAGCAGATGGTGGTTTGGCGATGATAAAGGCTACTGCAGGCTGGGATGTTTAGGGTGTGGGTGCTATTGGGAGTTTCGGGGCAGGGCATGGGATATTGGCCTAATTAGAAGTGGGTGTGGTTTTGAACCTGTATATAGATTGCATTCTCTGAAAGGTACATGGAAGTACCTTCCATGTTTTTTTGTGGATACTTTCATTTGCTCCCTGCATCTTTTTACTTGATTCAGGATCTTCTCGCATAGAAGCCAGTCATGACTTTCTACAGGCACTCAGGTAAAGATGTGGGAGATAGCATGGACTGGAAAGCTAAGGGTTTTAGGTATGTTTTGCTCTCACAGCCCCAATTGTGGGACTGACCCTCATATGGGGCGTAATCTTCGGATGGTAAGCTGTTATAATGTGCATATTTGAGAATAACTTTGTAGGTGCATTTGTAAATTGTATAAACAGTTTAAATCACTTTTTGTACAACCAGTTGGCTCCAAATGGAATTTAAAAAGGTTCTTTCGAATTAGGCCTTTAACCACATTTGGTTTTCCTAAAGAATATTATGATGGTTCTTTATAGAAACCACAATTGTAAATAAGATGTGTTCAGGTCAAGATCAATTCTAGAGCCAGCCAAAGGCCAGAACCAGTAAGGAACTCTTATTTTTAAAAGTGTGTTGTTGAACTTCTGAAATTCCAAGAGTGAATTAAGTCTCATCACTCCTCACAAGTGGCCTAAAGTGCTATATTGCAATTATGTTAACTATATGTTACCTAATCTTTAAAAAACAGTTCTTTCACCTATCAGTGTAATTGTTAAGGGTAGGCTATGGCTGCTGAGCAACATAATAAAAGATTAGTCCACAAACACATGGTAAATTATTGCAGAATTGTATTGATGTATGAGAGTGTGGATGAGCTTATTATCTATTATACAGTTGCTTCATGCGTAGCTAGTCAGAGTTTAGAGCTAGCAATTTTATATACATAAAGTAGCTGTGACAGTATTATCTGATTGGTTGAGAGACGTTCCACCTTTTCACTCTAACTGTATCATTCCCATGTGCTTTGGTTGTTAAGTAAGGAGTGAACCTGTAGTAAATTTCTTCTTCTGCCTGTACAAAACAGATCATATCACTCAGATTTCACACTTCTGATTGTTTGGTCAGATTCTGAAGAAGAGTGTGACAACCAGTCATGGGTGCAGATAGCATTTTTAATGCAGGAGGGATGAATCGGCGGTGGCAGGGGTGAGGCTTGGGGGCGGGCACCAATGAGGCAGCTCCTAGATCTCAGAACCCCAGAGCAATAAAACAAGACATGATGCTAGGAATAATGGGCTCGAGTGACATGTTCAGGTTTTCGATGTAAGGTTTGCAAAATAAAACATTTTAGACCCTAAAACAGGAGTACGATTTATACATCACTAAATCTTTTGTGCTTCATGGGGGAATGAGGCCTGAGGGGGACACACAATTACAACCCTCCCATCTGCACCCTTGCAAAAAGTCTACCTCGAATTCTGAACCTATGGTTACCTCAAAGTAAAATTTGCAGGCAGGCAGGCGGGTGTGTGAGTGCCTGATCAACTGATTTAGTTCAACAGAAATACAGTACATAAACAAGATGAAGTGCAAAATACACTTAAACACATTAAAACGGCTTTTGTTCTTACTCTTTTTCCCTTTTGTTTTGTGCAACTGTTGTATAAAGACATCACACCTGTGGTGTTACTCACAACATGTTCATGTGGTATTATTTATTTTAGTGACTACTGTTCCTTGACAACTCAGTTGACTCTTATGTAGACCTTTTCACAGCGGTCATGTTGTCCCCACTGGGACAAAAATTAGTCTGGCAGAGCCCACCAAAAGGATTACATGGGGGGCAGCTGCGTGGTGGACAGCGAATGCTCTGAGGTTTAGTGCCCCCATAGTACCCCGGTCATAGAATTGGTCAGATTTACAGATTCCACGATCCATTGCCTTCTGTTAGGCATCGGGGTGGTTTATTGTATTATAACTTGAGATGAAAATGTACATCAGGAAAGAACATTTACTGCTGACAGAACTGAAACACTTGCTTAAACAGATTTACAAAAACGTGCCTGAGAAAAGCTCACTCAGATCCCGCGGCTGGTGCTATAAAGCCTAATTATACCAAGCAAATAATAGAGGTTATGTAGAATCATGGAGCCGGATGGTTTGGATTAGATGATTGCTAGAGCTTTTCCTGGTCCCCTTAATTTAATGGCAAAATAGATAAGAGCCATAATCTTAAGAGAAAAGGCTGAATCCACTGTTGAACTGTAGAACCTGGCCCCTAGTCACCCTCTGACCAGTACATGAGTTCTGTGGATCTAGAAACTGGTATTTACTCTTTTTTCAAATCCTAAAACCATGAGAAATCTGGAGAAACCGCTCAGTACTGGTGTTTGACCATCATGTCATAAAGGTTCGTTGTGTCCATTTTGATACAATCAACGGAATGTTAATGAGGGGAATTATGGAGAAGACTCTGTTTACATAGCGGCTGGTGGTGGGCTGTTGACAGAGGGAAAAGTCAACAGGGCGGACTGAATCTATCTTTCTAAAAATACAGGTCGGCTGTCAACAGCCAGAAAATGCAGTGCTGGGCCCTGGCACTAACGGGCATGGGTGTGAACGTCTGTTGGAAGCCATGATTGTGGGAGATTGGGCGTTGGGCTCTTCACACACTTCCCTTAGTTGTTTGGCATGCCGTTGCTAGGCTGTGCATGATCACATCTGACACAGAGAGACTGTGGCTATGGACAAACCATTCACCATTCCAGTTTTGTCCTCAAGGACATGGGTTTAGGTGATCCTCTGTGTCATCAACACATAGCAACAACAGAAGCATTGTATTTTTTTTGTACAAGTTAAGGGAAACTGCAACAAGAATTTCAACTTTATGGAGCTTGAATCCATCTTGAATCCATTGGCAGTGTTGTCACGCTGTGAAGAAAGTGATGAGAACAACAGGATGTTTCCATTGTGATATACATTTAACATTACCCTGTGAGATTCCCCTCAAGAAGTTTAAGCTTCCTTGTCTAGAGATCAAGCATGAATAATCCAGCGCATCCTTTTTCTGTAAATGGCATCGCCCTCTTGTGGCAAGACTAATGATGACAGTAAACTCTGTGGGTCAAGCCTCAGCATTTATAGCGAAGTATTAGAACTAACTACAATTCTTGCATAAGTCCAATTAGGTGGATGTGAAATAGCCACAACAAAGTATAAGATCTAAAACACTTTTATATTCAGTACTAAATTCTGTGACTTCACTGGGACCCACAGTCCATTCAGCATGCATCAGCATTATGAACTGAAGTTTGATAGGTGCTCCTCTTTTAACCTAACTTCCACTGACCAAAAAATAATTGGTGGCAGAAAAGAGAGTTGCCTTTTCATTCCTACTACTTGAGTTGAGGTTTAAGAGCATGAAAAGATCCATCATCATGATTTTGAGTTAAAAAAATAAATCCCACCTCTGTTTGACCTGTGCATCTTCATACAATTACACTATGTAGACCATCACAGTTCTGAACTGACTTTCTGAAATGTGTTGATGCGTGTGATTCTGCTCCAGGCCCGCGCAGCTACCTCAGCTCCACCATGACAGACCGCTTCGACTGCTTCTACTGCAGAGACAACCTGCAGGGCAAGAAGTACGTCAAGAAGGATGACAAGCCTGTGTGTGTGCGATGCTTCGACAAGCTCTGTGCCAACACTTGCGCAGAATGTCGTCGACCAATCGGCGTGGATGCCAAGGTGTGAATAATTTTTTTTCCTACTTAATTTTAAAGGGGTTAATACTTGATTAACTACCCCTTTAACTAGAATGTCATCGTTTTTAATTGTATTTTCCTTTCATAGACTATATTGATTTTATTGACCAATTATACTCAGTAAAATAAGGATTTGTGACTTGTGTGACTAATGATGATCATCATTTAAGGCTCGGATATATTGACGGTTCACCAACTTTACTTTACCTTGAACCAAAAATATGGTACATTTGAAAGCGTCCTTAAGTACGACAGTTTTTATGTGATTCAGGGTAGAATATTAAACTGGCTAGTGTTTGTTTTGTTGTCGTTTTTCTGTTTGATTATTGTCAAAAACTCAGCTATTCTCCAAATCGTCTTTCCTTACTTTTAAGCCCAAGATCAGCCTGTACCGTTAGAATAAACTCTCTGACCCGCTTTCCAGGAGCTGACCCATAAGAACCGCCACTGGCATGAGGACTGCTTCCGCTGCGCCAAATGCTACAAAAATCTGGCCAACGAGCCGTTTGGAGCTCGAGATGATGGCAAGATCATGTGTGGGAAGTGTGGAGCCCGCGAGGACTCGCAGCGCTGCCAGGGCTGCTACAAGGTCATCATGCCAGGTGTGTGAGCCTACTTATAGCCAACCAACATGTATTAGAAACAAATACTACACACCACACACGTATTCTCAGCTATTGTGCACATTCCTTTGCACATTGAATCCGAGTTTTGAAATATTACACTTGTGTTGCCCCTACTACTAATACTTCCGGAGTAGCAAATATGTATTTAAGAACATTAGTTTCGACCACTTTGTTTTTATTTAATATAGTTCCAATATGACTCTATGCAAATTAAAGCACAAATATTCAAAGCACTTATATATAAATATAAATATATAAATAAAAGGCATGTGTTCATAAGTGTAAAGAAATGTATGTTTAATATGGAAACAGAAGATAAAAAATGAGTCTTCTGATGCCACTAATGAAAAACATCATTACTTGTCCTAGATGATGTCTATGGTAAAAACTAAGCTTTGTAATTCATCACAGTTCAGTTTTGATTCATACTTCCTGCCAAAACTAGGAGGAAAGAATTTTGGACCCAATTTCAAACGCATCCATAGATCTTGCAAAGTATTTAATAGGTGATGCAAGCACCTTATTCCAGCTGTTTGGGCAATCAAATAAAATTATCCCTGCCAGTGTCACATCATGACGCTCCCATCTATTTCCCTTTCAGGTGCACATTATTGAACTGCCTGTGCTCACAGGGATGTTGTTAAAGCTCTGTAGGAAGTTGTTCTCCCTGGGAAGCCTGTTTACCTTCGACACAATTGTAGCACCCGCTAAATGTTCCATGAAATCTTCCCAAACAATGGCAATGTCTTTCATGATAACACCAGGTGCAATTTGCAATTTCAGGCAAACAAATGCTGTAGAATACTGTTTTCACATCTGATTGTAATTAGATCCTAATCAGATAGAAAGCTATCTTGAAAATGGTACTTTGTTACCAGGAAATGAAAACCATTTATGGCACCGCCTGCCTGGTCACAATAATAGGAACTGGCGCCTGCATTATTGAAAACCTCAAGACATTTTGGAAAAAGAGTACAGCTAATGAAAGCTCTTGTACTCTTGTTATCTTTCAGGAGATAAGAATGTGGAGTATAAGCATAAGATTTGGCATGAACAGTGCTTCACATGCTTTGAGTGCAAACAGCCAATCAGCTCTCAGAGCTTCCTGACCAAGGGGGATGATTTCTACTGCACCTCATGCCATGAGAAGAAGTTCGCCAAGAATTGTGCCCGCTGCAAGGAGGTGACTGCCATGGCAAATCACAAAACTAAGTGCAATGCAAAGGATTAGAAATACTCCATTCTTATGTTACATCATACATAGTTTACACACAAATATTTTGTGGCTAACTGTTCTAGATAAAGATCCTATGCAGAGAAGAAATGTCCTTATAGTTTGTGTTATCATTTTGTCTTACAATGACATGAGCATGAAATATTTCCAGCCCATCACCTCTGGTGGGATCAATTATCAGGACAAGCCCTGGCACTCTGAGTGCTTTGTGTGCAAAACTTGCAAGAAAGCCCTGGCTGGCGCTCGCTTCACAGCTCATGAGGACGATTTCTACTGTGTGGACTGCTACAAGACATCTGTGGCCAAGAAATGCTCTGGATGCCAGAATCCCATCACAGGTAGACATGCGTAACCCATCATGTTTTGTAAATTTTGCATTATAGAACCAGTAAATAGTAAGCATCTCCCATTGCACCTATAGAATGTCTTGAGCGAGAGTTTAGATATTTATTGGATATTTAGTGAGAAGCTTTTGGTTCTCTTGATGTTCCAGGGTTTGGCAGAGGGACCAATGTGGTGAACTATGAGGACAAAAGCTGGCATGAGTATTGCTTTAACTGCAAGAAGTGCTCTCTGTCCCTGGCCAGCAAGCGTTTCGTCATCAATGGAGAGGATATCTACTGCACTGACTGCGCCAAAAAGTTGTGAGGACGGCCATGAGCTTCTACACCGATTTCATCTAAGAAGAATGTTTCTTTCCAAAATGCTAACAACTAAAAATGATAGAGTGGCCACCGCATTAGATTATGGTGGCTACTAGCTTTCATTCATGGTAAACTTGGTTATCTGTATTTTTGGCTAATCCTCTGAAGAATGGTTAATTAGACATACCAAATACATTAACTCACCAGCAGGCCAAGTAAATACAGGAGTCTTTTTTTTGCTTGCAGTAAATCATAAGTTGAAACAGTTTTATTAACAGATAATAGTGAGTGGTAATTTGATTTGCCTACTTTTATAGCCGGTTACATGCATCTCGACAGCAGTAGGTTCTTGCTTCTGGTGGCCAACAAAAGTTTTACACTTAGATATAACTCCAGTTTGAAATGTGTGCAATCAAACACCGACCGGCCTTACTAGAAGACTTCCTGTCCTTTTTTGCTGAAGTAATAAGTTTCATGTTGCTTTGTGAACATGTGCTGTTTGCTTTGCATGATTAACAAACATTATCTCTCTGGAATTACTGTGTGGTCTACATTTAACATGGAAACTTTGGCATGTCAATATATACTCTATCTGTGGAATTTTGAGTGAAGGAACAATGATTCCAAAAATAAATTTCTGGCAAATTCAAATGTTTCAAAGGAATTCTGAGAGCACTATTAGACAAGGTGATCACAGCTTTGCACCAAACAGCATTTATTTCTTGTATCTTGCAAAAACAGTTCTTATCTTCTTTTTCAGTACATTTTAGATGTATTTACAAATATATTGGGTAGTCAGGGCTATTTTTAGAAGTTGAAAAAAAAAAAAAAGAAAACATTAGATCCTGTTCAGGGCCTATGTCAGGTTAAATGATTGTCATGGCTGAAGTAAGCACATATGTTTAGTCATTAATATATGAAAATAAATATAGCCTACTGTCAATCTAAGGCACCATTCTATTCTACCAGCATTGTGAGTAAGCTAGAGAACAGCTCTGAAGCACAAAACACGAAGGGCTAAAAGGGAAGCACCAACAGCAATGGCGTGACACAGCTTGTGCTGCCTTACCACGGAAGCAGCACACAACAAACCACACTGGCAAACAGCTCAGCGACTGGTTTTGAAGCAACCACAGCATGACTTGAAGCACTATGGGGCATCTTAATGTTTTTACAAGCAAATTAGTGTTAGAGAGACTGTTGAAAAGCCAAAATAGTGACATTTTACGCCTTAGAGTTCATCTCCCTAACATACTAAGCACCCCTCTCACAGTAAAAGTTGGTTTTTTATAAGCTGAAGCTTTACAGTGTTAATGTAACTTGTTCTAATCAAATGATATTGCCTTTTAACCAAATAAAACTATGAAATGTTATGCCTTAAGCTTTGGAATAAGAGGTCCTGGCCTAAGTTTGTAACAAAAGAGAGAATGAAGATCTTATGGACCCATAAACGTCTCTATTTGACAGATACATTTCAAGTTTAACTTGAAATAACCTGACTACATAAACAGCAGCACCATGAAACAGACAGAAGAACTGTTCGAATGTTAATTCTCATATCAAGACTACGTACAAGACCAGTCTTCGGAAACCCTCAGTGTGCAACCCTGTTACACCACCACCAGTACCCTTTTACAAGGTCCACTCACTTCATTTTAGGTAATAACAAGCCAGTCCATTTCAAATCAACCTTCCAGCAACAGTGCAGCATATTCAACCAAACGTAACTTGCATAAGCCACCCATACACATCCATGCTTCTTTCATTCCATTTTCTATTAATAAAAACCAGAACAAGGCTCTGTACATCTACGGAGAAGGACCAGAGACTGGTGAATAACCTTAAGTGAACTGCACCTGGCCTGTAAGTTTTGCAGCCATAGCTATGGAATCTTTAGTGACAGCCCTGAGTACAGTGGGGAAAGTCTCTGGCCCACTGGGGCCAACTGAACTGTGAACTGGATCTAAACACCTTACTTTCCCTCTATTTCCTGATCCAACAAATACTGAGTATTTACATAATACTTACATAAGTAGAAACCTATTAAATATATCTTAACATATGGAGACAGCCAAATTTAGAAGAAAATTAACTCCAACAATTTAGCAAGAAATCATGAGTCATTGAAAAGCACTGCCCACGAGACGGACAGAAAAGAAAAACAATTACAAGTGAAAGAAAAGCAAAGACATATATTAAATGGTACGCTCAAACACATTAGGACCTGATGTAATTGGTTGACCCTTAAGGAACGTGGGGTCTACAAGAATGCTAGTAATCTCACCCTCTTTCTCTCAAAAAAAACAAAACAAAACAAAACAAAAAA
>JBBKCR010143170.1:0-19984 GCA_037577295.1 Ladigesia roloffi | reverse complement strand
TGTGTGTATTACACATACAGTGTATTTGACTATATATACCATACAAGCAGTTTAATGCTGGATCAATAATTTTCTGATTCCAACATTTCTATACAATGCTCTTTGTGTATACCTCTCCACTATACGTGTATTTTAAAAATACCTTTTTGGTCCAAATCTAATCAACACAATTTATAAGTATGAATGGCATGATCACCATTTCATGCAACATTATGTTTTTTAAGATATTAAACACATCTCGTTCCTGCAAACAATTCTGATACTGTACATTTCTGTAAAATGGAACGTTTTATGTCATATCACTCTGAATTAGTGTTATTTTCATCTTAGCCATTTATTTTTGTAGATAACTGAACACCCTATGGAATCCCCCTTCACACCCTCTGTTTAGTGTTAATGTGTTTAGTTAAATTGGACCGATCAAAAGGTACATCCTCTGTGACTTGTCGTCATTAAAGGCAACCCATGCTGAGGACTTTTCTTCAACTAAATATTTCTTTGCTGGGAAAAGCACACCAGTAAGGGAGTTTATGAAGATCCTCTGAACTTTACACAACTTGGCTACTGTCACTTATTAACCCTTTCCGTCATAGTAAAGCACCATCACATGATTAGAGTGATGTCTCGTCCCCAATCAGTCATGAATTAAGAGCCTATGTGGCCTATATAATCTGACTCCAAGGTCTGTGTGCTTTAATAACTGTGAAAAAGTGTTGAGACTGGACACGCAGGTGCAGTTGTGCACCTTTTGCCCTGAAACTATGCTGCCATAAATGGATCTTTTTGGCACACATGAAGCTAAACTGATTTGTTTTCCCCATGAAGGCAATTTTGTTGCTGCGCGGAGAGACAAAAAGTGTGGAGCGTTAACTTTCAGCCGTTTCCTGTTGCAGTGTTGGCCGTCCAGCTGGCTGTGGCAGAAGGACCGGACCGACTTCCTGCTGACAAGAACACACAGGACGTTCTCTGCGGGAAGCTGCGCGTGCTGGAGGCTGACCTCTCTAAGATCACGACCCTGATTTCTGTACGCGTTACAGTATCGAGTACATACATTATACTGTTCAGTCACTCACAGTGAAGCTCAAAAACAATGCATCAATAACCTGGCTATAAATACGAGTGACATCCAAAACATTTCCGCGCTATTTAAACTCTATTTATGAAGAATTATATCCCTTTTTCTACAGTCACCTACATTCTACCACCATCATATGACTCTCTCAGACACACCCAATTACTGCTCTTCCAGCCTTCACCACTTTCAGCAAAATTATACCTTTTTGAATGGCCCTCATAAATAAAAAATACAGGAGCTCTCAATAGATTCCAGCTTTTTTCTTAAGATAACTTAAGAATAACTTCTTAAGATAACTTAAGAATTTCCTTTAAATTCAATGCAGGTAACATATTGTTTCAAGTGGATTAACAGACTCCTCCCTGTGTTGAAGGAATTCTCGGCTCATTTGGTGTCTGTCAATAGCGAGGAAAGGACTATATTTATCACGTTTAAAACATTTGAAGACATATGGAAGTTCACCACCTACCACAAAATGGGTTTGTACTTTATCAATTTGCCCACAAATAACTAACATTTCCTTCACACCCAGTAAAACTTAACAGAAGGCTATAATGTGCTTATCTCATAAAGGCTGTGTATTCGGATTCCTGAAAATCATTATCAGTTTTGTGAAATGCTTCCAGGTTTCCTGGCTCAAGCTTTGGAGAATCTTCTTTTGGACCAGAAGTTCTGGCTGAACACTTTAGACCATGAGGGCTCAGGGATTGAAGTGTCCATTAAAGAGGAGACCCTTAATCTGATGTACAAAGGATTTCTAATGCAAGAAGGTAACTTCGGAACTTTGGAACATGGTGGCGCAGGGGTTAGCGCTGTTGCCTCAAAGCAAGAAGGTCCTGGGTTAGGCTCCCGGGTTGGGCACAGGATCTTTCTGTATGGAGTTTGCATGTTCTCCCTGTGACCATGTGGGTTTCCTCCAAGAGCTCCGGTTTCCTCCCACCACCAAGAACATGCTTGCATTGGGGATAGGTTGATTGAGCATGCTAAACTGTCCCTAGGTGTGAATGGTTGTCTGTCTCTGTATGTGGCCCTGTGTTGTGCTGGAGAATGTCCAGGGTTTATCCAGGTTTTACCCATAGCAGGCTCCAGCCTGACCCTGAATGTGGGATAAAGGGGTAGAAAATGGATGGATAGAACTTTGGATACACTTTACAGTAGCTCAGACAAAGGAGACAGCTAATCACTATCTCTGAAAATGAGGACCTATCCAATGTAACAAACTTTCTACTGAGAGTTTCATGGCATTCTATTAAAAAATGAATAATATATTGTGGATTCTATTTCAGGATCATTTTTTGGGAGCTGTACAGTCAATCAGATGTTTGATAGCTCCACATCAGGCAATGACCTTTACCTGGAGAAGGAGGACATTGCTCTTTTCGAACCTCCATTCCTAGGCTCAGGGTGGACTGTGTTGTCATTGTCTGATGGATCAAGAGGAACTAAATCCAGGCCAGCTTTGGAACCAGTCATTCCTTTTCATGAGTGAGTTCAAGACGTTGCTCGGTAGACACTAGTTACTGGATAAAAGGCTGCTAGAGGTTTTCATTCTAACCAAGCATAAGCCCACCTCCATCAATTAACCCTATCTTCCTTATTTTTACATAAATATCTCTGTCCTTTAACAGGGTTGCCAATTTTAAAACAAGCAGACCAACTGAACTGGTGCAATCAAAATTTAAAATAACAAACATTTGGCCTTCTGTAAAGTTACCACACTGTTCCACCATAATGTCAAACAACTGAGAAGTAAAAGGTGAAACACAGAGAATCTGTTTGCAATGGCATGTGCCGTTCAGTCTGGGATCTATAATGCAGGCGGTTGGGGAGTTAGATCTTGAATTTCATGTGTTTGAAGCCAAAAAAAAGTGAGCGTAAAGATCTGAGTGATTTGGACGAGGGTAACTACGAGAAGACTGGGTTGGTGCATGTCCTAAATAGCAGGTGTTGTTCCAGGAATTCAGGAATTCAGTTGTTATTGCCTACTTAATCTGGTCGAAGAAAGGACAATTGGTGAAAGATAAACCACCAGGATGCACTCTGGGAAGAAGGCAAGCCAGCAGAGGCAGTTTGATGCTCAGGGCAGTGGTCTACTGGGAAACCATGGGTCCTGGCATTCATGTCACTTTGACGATCACCTACCCAAACATTGTTGCTGACCTAGTATACACTTTCATGGCAGCAGTATTCCCGAATGGCAGTGTCCTCTGTCAGAAGAATGCGCAAAAAAGTTTTGAAAAATTGGGCCAAAATAAGGTAGATGGTTTTAATATGATGGTGTATCAGTGTACTTTGAACATACAAATGGCGCATTAGTAGTGGAAAGGTATTGTGTGGTGTGTGTCACACAGCATGGATCACACACAGCAGTGCTACTGGTGTTTTTAAATACTCTGTGCAGCACACATACACTGAGTCACGGCTGTTCTGAAAAAAAAAAACCCAAACAATACCTGCTCACTGTTGATTGTATACATGAATACAGGTGGGTGACAAATGTGTTTATCAAACTAATTCATTTACTCCTCTGACGTCCTAGGTGGTTTCTGAAGTCCTGTCCGGAGAGTGTTTTGGTAGGCAGTGGAAAGCCATGTTGTGATCTCCCATTCCAAATGGGTAAGGAAAAAATATGCCTAGACCATCAATGGTAATAATGCAATAACACTGTTTTATTTTCATGTGACTAAACTGAAATATATCTTGTCAGCTGTAGGTATCTGTGAGGCAACAGAAGATTATGATGGTAATGGACCAGACGAGTTGAGCTTTGAGGCTGGCGATCGCATCATCATCCTTGGCCTACTAGTAACCTGCTTTGAGTGGTTCATGGGCAAGCTGGAAAAGACCGGGGATATAGGACTTGTCAAGGTCAGCCTGGTGAAAGCAGCCGATTCTCTTTGTGAGTAAGTGCCTACAGGTTAAAGGAGATCACTAATTTTGGTTCTGTTCAAGCATCATGACAGGCTTGTGTATATATCAGGGGTCACCAACGTGGTGCCCGCGGGACAAGGGTGCCCCCAAGGACCACATGAGTAGCCCACAGACGGGCTCTCATCAGTGAGCAACGTCTAACTTTTAATTTTATCCTATTGCTTTTCTTCTTTATTCACATTTGCATTTATATATTTGAAAATTACATTATCAAAAAAAAAACATGTTTTAAATTAAAAAATGTTTATTCTACATGAGGTTTAGGTCAACACTGTACTATACTAATATACTAATATGAAACTGGTAGCCCTTGTGTACCTGTGATGTAGCTCTCAGTTTCAGAAAGGTTGGTTACCCCTGGTATATATCGAGGTGGATATTAATGAAAACAGGGCCACGCCTCAGTAACGTGCTTGTTTAACTGACGTACCCACTAGCCGTTAGAAAGCTAATGTTGAGTGCTTCTACTTGCCATTGCCCTAAATTGAATTGACTGAATAGCACTAACAATGGCAGACACACCTGTAAGTGAAAAATTATGCTGTCAGTTTGTATGACAAAAATGAGCTACACTGACTGTAAACCATGAGAGAACAAACTAACCTTTATATTTGACATGGGTGTGCCGACGGATTCTTTTTGTTCTTTTTCAGTTCTTAATAGCAAGAGAATAGTATTGTACAGGCAGTATCGCACAGACATATTCAGTGTTTAAAAACATTTGCAGTGTTGGAGATTTTTTTGACTAAGCTTGAATACCAAGGGTGTTGAACACCTGATTTTATTTCTGTTAAGGTGTGTTTGAACTGAGAATGTACCACACTGTGCTGGATCAGGATTGAATCCCCTTTTTGTAAACTACCGTATTTTTTGCTGTAAAAGACGCTCTGGAATATAAGAAGCACCCAATTTTAAAGGAGGAAAATTTACATTTTACACGTGGCCCGTTATAACAGATGCTCTGAACTGTGGGTGCGTTTATAAACGGACACCCCGCGCTGCTGGAGCTCCGAGCAACTCAAATGCTGCATCACGGCCCGGGGCAGGCAGTATCAGGGCCGGGTTCGGGTTCGAGCAGACAATCTAAAATCTAATTCACAGTGCTGCACAATGGACAAAAGTTTTGGGACATGACGTCGTTAGACTAAGGTTGAGCGTCCTTTACTTTTTTCTCCCCTCCCTATCGCACAGGAAATAACGAAAATGAAGACACACTTTAGCACAGTTTTTATATTGTAACTACATTTAGTCTCGTTCTTATTCGTCAGCAAAAATACATTATAGATTTAGTTTCGTTATCGTCACATGACCAGCATTAACCTCCCGTCTCGTCTCGTTTTTGTCACATGACAAATGTTCATTGACGAAGATATTTTGTCAAAATTTCGTTGACGAAAACAACAATAGGGTTCCCGGGCAGCACGTGGTTAGACTGTCGGGAGGGGGGAACAGACGCGCTATAGGAGGGGGAGGGAAGGGAAGCCCGAACACACACAGCCTGGCCGTGCAGGGAGGGTCAGAGACGTCTCCACAGCCTGCAGTACACGCCACAAATCCATCCTGCAGCACACACAGCATAAAAAAAGGACTGCGAGAAAGCACCACACAAAGTTAGGTGCAGTTTTAATGCAGGCAAAATGTGTATTTGTTGTATAAGACGCACCAACTTTTCCCCTCCAGTTTTGGAGAAAAAAAGTGCATCTTATATGGCAAAAAATACAGTATCTACAAAGCTATACAGTAAACTCTTGCTTATTCACAGTTCATCTGTCGCAGCTTCAATTCTCATGTGGATGCTTTCTGAGAATCGAACTAATAACTGTTTGCAGAAACTCCCGCACATTCACAGAAACCTCTGCATTTTTTTTGCATTTGTGACGCCCATGCCTTATCCGCCACGCCCTCTCGTACTGGTGCTGGTTGTTTATGTTTGGCCCCAAACATAAACAACCAGCACAAGGAAGAGGGTGCATGGCAGACAAAGACTGGACATTTTTCATGGTAATATATAATTTTTCCTGCATTTTAGTGCTAAATTATTAAGAATTAAATTCACAAAATTTGTAACAAATTTTCATGTAAATATAGCTAATTCTCCATACAAAAAAATATATTTTTCTTACTGTCCAGAGGACAGAAAGAAAGTATCTCTTGGGATGGCAAAATACTGCTGTACTCAGAGGCGGGAGGTTTGAAAGTAGCAAATCCGCAAATGTTATTTATTTTTCCTTGATGCTGATTGGCTGGTGTCCTGTGAATTATCTAAAGTGTTCTTGTGTTTTTCATTTTGCTCTACTCAAACCCCTGTATTTTTATTATTGTAAATTAAATTACATTATTACTGTATTTGCGCTGCTTCTACCAAAGTAAATGACAGAGCGTACCAAAGAAAATGCATGTGCATGAATTACATTTATATTCTAGCAGTGCAGGTGTTTAGTGTACACTGTACTGTGTAAATACAGATTTATCTCTACATTTTCTTCAAGGGTATCTAATAAGGACACCACACATAGATCCATTAAACTCAACACTGCTCATTTTAATGCAAAAAAGGGACCTCAGTTTTTTTGTTTTTGTCTTTACAACAGATCAGATGAAATCTTTCTGAATAAAGAGGACAGGAAAATCTTTAACCTGGAACAAGAGAAGATTAAGAAGGAAACCATTGCTTTACTGAGGAAAACGTGCCAAAGTGATGTTGCGGTAGTCTACAAACTTGGTAAGATCTTCTCATTCTGCACTGACCTTAAAATGTCTTTATTTTAAGCTCAATCTTCACTGAATACTGGACTACCAGTTTTATTATCAATTTGCAAAAAAAAAATTCAATTCAACTGTTTACCACTGGCCAGCAACTGGAAAATATCCTGATGTCAACACTAACCCTCTTCATGTGACAGGGTCAAGAAGGATTAACTTATGCATTTTAAATTGAAAACAAAGAAGTATGACAACATCCTGGCACTTGCAAACACAAAAGCAACCCATGACGACACAAGAATCGTCACAGTTAACTTGTCTTATATCCTGTTTGCATCCTATTCTTTTGTTTCACACAAGCACAAGCCAAACTCAAACTTACTTAACTGACACACCTTCAAACATTCTGCTAATAATACTTAATTCAAACTCTTATAGGCAAACTTACACAAGAAATGTGGTCTTAACTTAAAACTCCACTGAGAACAAGGGACAAATTCTCAAAATCGATGTAGTGCTTTAGAGGAAAGAAGCCATCATTCACTTGTCCAGTTTGGGGGAAGACCCCTTGGTGCTCTAAGACTGGAGGTGAAACGGTTTGTCACAGCTTGCGGAGTCCTAATCAATATAAAAAAGTCTCTTTAGAAACATTCCAGAGAAACACAGTCATATAGCCTGACAGTCTTAACTTAGTTAATAATAACACAGGAGAAATGCCTAACCTTCCCTGGCTGGGTTGTGATGTAGACAGTCCCCAAACATAAGGTGCTGCTGGCACTGCTGCCTCCTCCTCTGTTACATAAACAAGAGATCAATGGTCAGTCTCTGTGCCTTTGAGCGCACCTGATTCCAAATTAAATGTAAAAAACTGTCAATTTCCTAACTGCCTTTAAAAATATCCTAATAATATCAAATTCATGTTAAATATTTATTGGAAGAATAACTTCAGCCTTACTCAAGCCATTGCATGAATCATTGACTAGTTAAAAATAATATAAGAATAACCTTTCTAGCAATACAGTACAATCCTAGGACATGGTGGAGATTTAGGGGAATGTTTGGGAGTACTGCAACTGACCTTGGTCCCAGTCTTCATCACACACAGGCATTGTCCAGGTACTAACAGGAATGTGAAGTGTTCGCTGAATCTCAGAACTCTGCACTAAATGATACATGTTTTAAATGGTGCCGAAAATGTATGTCAAGACTGCAGCTAAAAAAGTTTTGCAAATAATTTTGTGTACATAAAATCATATGTTTTGAAAGTGTGTATTTTACATATACACTCTATGGACAAGCATTGGGAAGCACCTGATTTCTGTGGTTTGGTTAGGCCCTTACCTTCAGTGAAGGGCAATCTTAATGCTTCAGTTTACCAAAACATTTTGGACAACGCCATGCTTCCAACATTTTGGACTTATTCTGTTAATGCTCAACAGAAAGGAAGGGGCACAGACACTTCCACAGTATTCCCACAGAAAATGTTGAGGTATTTAAATGTAGTGTCATTTATGTCCTATTTGGTGTAATGGTCAGGCGTCCTCATACTTATCCATATATTGTATCTTATTCTATTCATAAAATCCTGTAAGGTCTTACCCCCTTCAGAGTTTATGGAGCACCTGTCCACACAGTTAGACATGTGGCTGGCTAGCTCGTGCCTGGGCATGAGATGACGGGCATTAAATGGGCACGTCCAGAGTTGTTTTGCCAGCTCAGGGTGGTTCTGACAACAATATTACATAATTCATACTCTGTCCAACATTACACATAAGTCAAGATGGATGACACTAAAAGACAACAAGCTAGATAGGGTTTTCTCTATATAAGAGAATATATCTTAACCTTACATCAAGTTAAAAGATTGATACAAACCTTCCTGCACTTGATGAGATGGTATGGGAAGCGACATGACCGGATTCGGTGGTTTGGGTCGTAGGGGCACGCAAGCAGTTTTTCTGGGTCGCACAAATCCTGATCTATAATCGACAAGGTTTCAAAAGTAGATTTGTTAACCTAAAACTCCTTAATAGTTGGGCTGTGTGCATGTGTCTGTGCGTGTGTGTTTTGGAGTGGGAGTAGGGGGAGGGGTGTTACTTGACAAATATAAAATTATTTAAACCAAAACCCAGAATATTTGGTATATTCTGTATTACGCAATAAAATTGAACACTTGTGCAAGCTGAGGTTCAGGAATCTACAATCCTAAATCTGCACCCCACAGTATATCTGCTTATGACAGAAATGTGCAGATTTTATTTAATCTCATAAAATGTTATGGTCAGCTACATGCCAATTGTGCCACCTGTGTGGTGAGGTTTGCCTTCACAAAGCCAAGTGCATCATTTATAACGAGCACCAACGTCACGAAGCAGGAGACTTTTCCCTGAAAGAGAGAAACTGGAGAAAATTGTCCAGATAAATCTTTACCTGTCGCCTCTTCCCAGCGGCGAAGAGGGCCTTTTGGTTCAGATGCCTTGGTTTGTAACGAGGCCATATTATCTGTACACAAAGACTTGTTTATATAAAACACGCACGAAGAGAGTTCACTTGAAACTAGTACGTGTTTTGACGACATGAGCTAAGAATACTCCGTAAACTAATTAATTACTCCTTAAAGTACACGTGAAGATCGCAATACTTGTCAGATCGCGTCTTTACAAATGACTGTTAATTCGGCAAGAATATACATACTAATAACAAGTCTCACAGAGATAAAACAGTACGTTACCGGACGGATGTACCGAGTCCGACCGTCAAACTCGTTAAAACATCTATTAGCCTAGCTGTCCTTGGGCGCATGCTCTGATGGGGCTCCAGATACTCTGTAGGTACACTATATGGACAAAAGTATTTGGACGCCCGATCTTTTTAGCTACATGTATTTTAATGACATTGCCTACAAATGCATAGGCTTTAATACGGAATTGGTCCATCCCTTTGCTACTGTGGCAGTATCCACTCTTCTTGGAGGGCTCCTCTAATTTTGGATTTCTCTGGGAAATTTGTGCCCATTTGTTCTGTAGAACATTTATGAGGTCGGACACTGATGGTGAAAGAGAAGGCCTGGCTCACGACCTCCGTTCCAGTTCATCCTAAAGGTTTTGGATGGGAATTAGGTCAGGGCTGTGTGTGGGCCAGTTCAGTGGGCAAGGTTCTTTCATACCAAACATCTGTATGGAGCTTGCTTTGTGCTTTGGGGCACAGTCATACTGGAATAGAAAAGGACCTTCCCCAGACAGTATCCTAAAAGTTGGAAGCATGGCGTTATACAAAATGCCTTCGTATGAGGAAGCTTGGTGTGCTGAACATTGCTTATGACTGGAATGTAAGGGACCATGCCCAAACGACATGTGTGTCCCAGTGCTTTTGTCAATATATTGTTTCTAATTGTCTAATTATATATTTATTTGTTTAATTGTGTTTGTCCTGTTCACATATTTATATAAATGTTGTTGTTTATTACAGATTTGCCAAAGCCTGAATCATTTCAAAGTAGGTAACATTTAGTTGTTGCCCCTGATGTATGACATTTAGTGAAAAATAAACTTAATGTTAAAAGTGCATGTTAATAAATCCATTTTCCCCATTTTAATTTTATTTAGATGGCCCCGTTGCTGATAATCCTGATCAGTGGAATATAGATCTGAGGAGAAAAATCGCCAATGTTTTGAGTGAGATAAAGGAGCCAAGCAGGGATGAGATTTTGCTGGACAGTACAGAGCATCTGACAGACTCCATGGAGTCTTTAAAGACAGAGTCACCCCAGGAAATCCCACATTTCACTGTGGGTTCAGAGCAGGGGAACAACCCAGATGGACACCACTCTCTCCTCTCCTACCTCAGCAGTCGTGACCACCGGCCAGAATACCAGCTCCTCTACAGTGCCTACCCAGAATTCCTACTGCAGCACTTTGAGGGCCATTCTGATGAGGAGGAACTGGTGGCCTATCTAAGTACTGCTCGAGAAACAGCTAGAAAGAAGCGTATGTCATGGGCACAGACCAGAATCTGCTTCCTTTTGGGACAGCTGTGTGCGGGCAGGTCCAAATTTTCTCAGGCTCGGGTCTATTATGAAGAAGCCTTAAGTGTGCCAAGAGACTACTTCACAGACATGCACCTTCTTTCTACCCTCTATTCCAACCTGGCCCTCATTTATCTCACACAGAAAAACACAGAGAAGTTTTTTGCTATGTCTGAACGCTTTGCTGCTTTATTAATGGTAGTCTGTGACTGCTTATCTGGCTCGGAGGACCCTGAGGTCTTAAAGTTTGCAATGAAAAAGGCAATTCTTTCCCGGAACAAGCCTGCAGAGGCCCGGCTCTGCCTCCTCTTAACCAAGCTCTATCTGAAGCTCGGAGAAGGCATGAGCGCAGTGCCATTCATCGAACGGCTGCAGATCTTGGCAGCTGAGATTCCTGGAGCATGTGACATGATACGGAGCCATGGGTTCTTACTGTTAGCAAGACTTTATGGTGACCATCATCTTCCTCACCTGGCTGAGAGCTCAGCCCGGCAGGCATGTTTTCAGGTAGGTTCAGACATCATTGATATTTTCATCAGATATCATTGATTCAGTCCTTAAGAAACAAAGTCTAGTACACCTTAGTGATTTTAGTGATTAATGAGTTGTTTCAGGTGTGTTTGAGCAGGGAATAAAACTGGACTCTGGACCTCTTGAATGGAACTTGAGAAAAGCTTAGATACTTCTGGGTCAGATATAATTATTCACAGCATCAAAACCCAGAAATGGTTCATATTGAAATTCTTGTGTTTAGTTCAGTTACAAGTAAACATGGGTGTTGTTTTCTTGTCAAATTTGAGCACAGTTTGTGAGTTTTTTGATCGGGAGAAATATCTATGCGGAAAATGTAAAGGCACAGATACTATAGACAGTAATCTTAGAGCAAATGTAGCCAATAATGAATGGAAGTTAATGGTCACCAAACAGCATAACTGGGGCAGCTGGTGGCGTAGTGGTTGGGGCGTTCAACCTGCAATCAGAATGTTGTGGGTTTGAGTCCCAAGACTTCTGAGCCCTTCTGAGGTACCCTTGAGCGAAAAAGTGTCCCCACACTCTGCTCCCCAGGCGCTGTGTTCATGGCTGCCAGCTGCTTCACATAAATGCAGAGTAAGAATTTCGTGCTGTTCACACTGTATTTTCACTTCGTTTGAATTATATATTTGGAGTATAAGTACATAACTGTTTAATGTTAATAAAGAGCTATTAGTGAATGTCAAAAGCTCTGGGCAAAAGTAAACATTTGGAAAGAAGGCAGTGTGTCCCTTGTCATTTAGTAGTGAGGGTAAATAAAAGGAATAATTCTTAATTAAGTCACCTAATATCGCATTCTTGCACTCCTACAGGTGTCCTCCACGGTTGCTGACTGCTTATGCAGCATCTCTTTGCTGCTGGAGAAAGCTCCTGAGCTGTATGGAGTCAACATCCCGACACAAGTTGCTCCATGTTTGACACGGGCTGCTGCTTTAGTGTCGGCTAGTATGGAGCCTAGCCTCACTCATGCTCATGCCCTTTGCCTGTCTTGGCTGTTCCAGAAACATGGCATGCCTACCAAAGCAGTTCACTATATGTGTGGCCTCCTCAGGCACGTGTCCTCCTCCAGCTACCAGCAGTACGACACCAGCGCTGCCCTTCTGTGGCTGGCCTGGCTGTTCATCTGTGGCCTGCAGCACCGTGCGGCGCTGGACGTGTTGGACGCAGTGCTATCCTCCCTCCCAGAGCACTGCACCACACAGCTAGAGGGGGTCGTCTACAACATGCGTGCCATCGCACTGAGGTGTGCTGGCAACGTAAAACAGGCTGCTGAGAGTTTCCGCACGGCAGCTGAAATCTGTGAGGAATTTGAGGACAAGCGCAACTGGGCCATAGCGCTGGCCAACTTTGGCTTCTTGTGTCTGCAGGTCAGAGCCAAAGGGCTGGCCGAGGAGCACCTCACCCAAGCAGTAGAGCTGTTCTCTGAACTAGAGGATGAAGGCCACGAGCTGAGCTTTGTTGCTGTGCTTCTGGAGCTCGGCAAGCTCTACGAGTTGCAGGGTTTCTGCGAGAAAGGGAAAAACTGCTATGAGTGGGCCCTGCTGATCGCCATCCTCTATGACAGCTCAGAGAGTGAGTATCACTTCTTTGTGGCATGAACACCGCTGTAGGGGAAAATTTATAATAGCATGATTCTTTGGTGAAACTAAATTAAAATAAAAACACAAAATAGTACGAGAAGGCAGAATACATGTTCCTACTATTACATTACAGATTTACAGGCTCTCTATAATAGATTTGATTTAAGTTTTCTGTGTTACAAGCAGTTATTCGGTTAATTTAAATAGAATTTAAATAGACATTTTTGCTGATAATTCATAGTCACATAAATGATTGTATTTATTGATTAATTTTTTTTTGTTTTATTTATTGATATAAAACCTATGGCAGGCAGCATATGAATGATCAGAAAAGTCAGATTTTTTGCTCTTGTATCAGTATGTAGATCGAAGGGTCCTGCCATCAACTAAAATAACTGACTGAAACTTGTGAATGCTGGACAAGAGAAAATTTGACCCGGAGAAAAGCAGTGAGATAAGCTTTTTGTCTGCACTGTGCATTTGCAATTTCCTGCTGACACGAAGACAAATATGTGGATGTGGAAGTAAACCAGTCCAACCTGTAAACAGATTAACTTTTGTAGTATCCGACAGTTACAGTAGTGAATATTACAGTCATGAATAGAGATTAGACATATCATATAAATAAAATTATTCGTATAAACTCACTAGTGCTGACCACAATAAACACGCAGATTATAAAGAATAGACTTATGGCAACAACAAGCAAGTGATGTGTCACAAAATACCTACAAATAAAGAGTATATGGGCATCAGGGTATTGGTAGGTGGACATGTAAACAGTTGACGAGTTCAGGTATTTGTTACTGTCGGGGAGAGAAGACGTGTGACATTTTGCCAAAAAACAACAACATTATTGTAGATATTTTCAGGACTAAAAGAGTGTTTTTACCTTTTATTTATATACATTTTAATATGAGTCAATTTGACCAATTCTAATTACTTGACCAAATCAAAATTCCCTGGCAATCCTCAAACAAAGAACTTTTCCTATATTCTAGTCAAATTAAACATTGGTGAACATTTGCATTTCATGATGCGTTAAACTGTTCCCTGTAACTTTAAATAGAATCATTACATGGTCAGGAATCTACACCCCATAACATATGTGCTCATATCTAGTGCAGATATGATATAATTTCATAACATTCCTCTGTTAAGGTCAGCTGCAAGCCACCCGTCAGCTGTGTCACCTGTATGGTGAGGTTTGCCCGGATGAAGCTCAGTGCATTATCTATAATGAGCACCAGCTGAACCTGCTGCACCAAATTGGAGATATATCCCTGGAAGGAGAGATACTGGAGAAGATTAGCCAGCTGTATCTAAGTCTGGGCACAGATAGGTATGTTCATAAGATTAAAATTAGGTTCTTATAACATAAATGCAGGCAATACTTACACTATTGTTATTCAGTTTAGTTTAATACTGACATTTTGTTTGGTATTATTATTTTCTCAGAGCAAAAAGAACGGCACTGGACTACACCAAAAGGAGCCTGGGGATTTTCATTGACCTCGGGAAGAAAAGGAAGGAGGCCCATGGCTGGTTACAGGCAGGGAAAATCTACCACATCCTCAGGCAGAGTGAACTGGTGGACCTCTATGTGCAGGTAACACTGTCACATGCCTGCCACTCCTCAACCCTGTTTATGGACCAAAATCACAGTAGTTATCATAGCTCGCCTTACACTAGCATAGTAAAATAAATCTCTTTGAAGCTGCTCATCATGTAGGCTCATTTGACTGAGCTGATAAATGCCTATAGAAGGATATTTCAAGCCGTAGGACATTGCAATCTTCATTCATTTCCCCCATCATCATTTCAGAAGTCATATTGTTTGTGTGCACGTCTCATCAATGACATTTAAAATAGTCTGTTTGTAAGCTTCAATGTAAGCTTCTAACCTTTTAAGAAAACCTGGCACACAATCTAGTTTTTTGGTTATTTATTATAATGATAATGATAATATCAATAAAGGTTTTTTCAGCTGGTATGTTTTGGTTATATTACTGTGAAATTTACTGATTTATTGTTTTGTTTGACAGGTAGCACAGGATATTGCTTTAAGCACAGGAGACACTCTCTTCATCCTGGAGCTGCTAGAGGCGGCTGGAGACGTGTTTTTTAACAGCACACAGGACAGAGAGAAAGCTGTCTGCTTCTACAGGGTAGGCCCTATGCGATGTTATTCAGTTTAGTTGAGAGCTTAAGAATGACCTTTTTTGGTCTTTTTTTTTCTTATGCATTAATCTCAGAAAGAGAGTCTAGTTCTGCCCTAAAGGAACTTCACAAAATTGCATCAGGTCCATTTTTGTTGGAGAACCTTTTCAACTCTCCAAATTTTCTCTACTATATTTTGTGCTTCATTTATAGTGGGGTTTTTTTTTTGTTTTTTTAAGTTTAACACTCATTTACTCAGTAAATAATACACTCACACTCACTATCCCATCAGGTAATTATCAAATATCATAATAGTGCATAGACAAAAACTTTTGAAGTGATCAGTTTGCAGTTGGATGGCTCACTTCCATTAAAAAGGCATTTAAACACATTAAGCTTCTCCAGTTAAAGGGTCTCAAAGTAAAGGCCTGCCAGACAGCTTCATCCAGCCAATCACAAAACATGGAGACATCTGAAATGACAGCTATGTTGGCATTGTTCTTCACAATTGCCTTAATGAAGGTTTTTAAATGCATTTCAGTGTTTAAATAGCACTGAGAACCACTTCATTTCTGCACTGACTGCATTGCGTGTGTGGCAACAGGACCGAGCTCTCCCTATCGCAGTGAAGTCGAGCAGTGTGCGTTCTCAGCTGAGGCTGTGCAATAAGCTGACCGAGTTGCTGCTACAGCTGGGACAGTATGAAGAGGCTCTGGAGTACGCACAGACGGCTTTAGATATCAGCATCAATCTTGGTGGGTGTTACACAGACACATGCAGTGAAGGAATCAGTTTCCTATTTTTTTATCCACTAGGTGTCACTAGATAATGCAAGATGTTTCTTTTCAAAGTAATCATCTACAGCCATGGGGGAAAATAGGGAAAAAAGGAGACTGCATAATATATTTTTTTCTGGTTCATGCTCAGGTCACTATTGTTTGACCACAGTTGACTCAAAATTGATTAAAAACTTGCAAAACTTGTAACTGCTATTATAAATAATTTATTGTATATTGGAATGTTAAAATACACAACACTCTTATATTATTTTACAACTGCAACAATTAAATGTGTGATGTTATAAGCAGAGTCTGAGTATGTGTTTACACACACACACTCCTGTCAGTTGTATAAACTGGGAATAGAAAAAAGGGGAAAGGTGGTCTCTTTTTTTTTTTTTAAACTGTCACTATATTAATTTTTTTCTGACCCAGTTTGTATGTCAAAGGTTTGGTCATTCAGTTGAATCTGTTATTCTAGTTACACTAAACAGTTTTTTTGCTGAATATTGCTGATATATAACACTCATTGATATACTTTCACAGACAAAAGGTAAACCACATCTGTAAAACATCTGTTGAAATCCAAAACAGTACAGTAGCATTTTTCTTGAAAGAATGTGACTAGACATTTTCCGTCATGTGGGGGACGTATGATTTCGTTTAGCATGTCTGCAGCATCAAAGAGTTTAAATCAGGAATCCACTGGCCAGAAGAGTTCAGTCCCCGCCCTGATCTAAGACACTCAAGACAGATAATGACGAAGAATCGGAATATGAAACCCAGCTGTGTTACATTATGACCCAGAGGATCCTCTGAGCACACATGGATTACAGACAGATACAACACTGTGCAAAAGTCTTAGGCACGTGCGAAAATAATATTTCAGTACTCTTTTCATTAGTTTTTTCTCATCATTTAACACACTAAATAAAACAAAATAAAAACAACATTATAGCCCATAGTGATTTATGTACAGTATATCAATTAGTTCGTTGTGAAAGCCCAGGTCCCACCTGGTTTAACTCAATCAGTCCTTCATTAAGTTACATCAGTTGAGTTACTGATGGAATTTCACAAACCCAACAGCTGGAGGCATTGGGGAGAGACGTAGAACCAAACCTATGTTCTCATTACCAACTCACAAAATAGGGTAGTGGTGGCCTAGTGGTTAAGATACTTGTCTCTGTACTAAGATGGCATGTGTTCGAACCCTGGGTTCCTTAAGACCAAGTTGCTCCAGGCAGACTGTCCTCCTGTAGTTAATGGAAGTCGCTTTGAATAAAAGCATCTGCTAAATGCCAAAAATATAAAAATCTAAATTTTTACAAACAAATCTAATCTTTCTTGTTTGTTTGCATTTATTCTAATATTAGATTAATGGACATGCTGAGAAAATTGGCTTTTAATATTTTGCATAGACTTTTGCACACAACTCCACATAAGTGACTGTGGGTATACACATACTGCACACCTATAGATACTGAAAAAGTTTTAAATGTAGATACTATGTAATTTGTACTATTAGATAATTTTATTGCTCTTATGTCACTTGCAGCTGACCGCTTAAACGAGAGAGTGGCATTTCATCGGCTGGCTACGCTGTATCACTGCATGAATCAGTTTGAGATGGCAGAGCACCACTTCCTGAAGGCCCTCTCCCTGTGTCCCTCACCCCTGCAGTTTGACGAGGAAGCTGTGTATTACGTCAGGGTGTACCAGACGTTAGGGGACATTATCTTCTATGATCTGAAAGTAAGGTTTGCTGTGGACAACATTCAAGTTTTGTAGCTCCGAGGTCCGCCAGTAGAGGGCAGGATTGACGTATTTGTTAACTAATGGCTGGGAAGATTAGGCTTTGTATTTATCATGAAAATAGACATAAAATGACCCTTATTAAATGAGAAGTTAAACACACCCTTTCACAAGCAAAAAATGCCATTGTTTGCACTGGTTTATTCTGGGAGCTGTCGTACAGAAACAATGTTTAATCCAGAATTGTTTGGTTCATCTTAAATCCCAAAATCCTCACATTATTTCTCTTTGTCTCAGGATCCATTCGATGCAGCAGGTTACTACCACTTAGCCCTAGCAGCAGCAATGGACCTGGGTAATAAGAAGTCCCAAATGGAACTGTGCACCCGCCTGGCCACTATCTACCACAACTTCCTGATGGACCGCGAGCTCTCCCTGCACTTTTACCAGCGCGCGCGGGCCTTCGCCGCCGATCTCAACATTCGGCGCATTAACTTGGCTCCGGATCTGACCTTCTGCACTACAGCACAGTACAGAATCCCAGCTGGCTGCAAGATACAGACCTGAACTGTATTGAGGCCTTCTGTACACGAGGGGCCTCTTAAATTTTACTTCTATAAAACGGGGGCGTGTTTACTTTCGTCTGAAGTGTTAAGTAATGTCAGACCTGGTCTTGTTTGTCATTGATAGCCCAGCAATCAGAAAATAGCACAGCAGCTGCTGCGAGAATAAGACCATGTTATACATGACAACGGACATTTGAAAGTGTAAATGAGAATTGATGTTTATAATTCTCCTATGTGTTTTTATGACTGCACAGGGCCATTGATCATGCATTATTTAGCTTGAATTCTAATGTGTTAAAGTCCTTTAATCAGTACTTGATTTATTCAATCATGAATAATTTTGACAAGTAGTTTTGGTTCAGGATTCTAAAAAAAAGTAACATTTTCTAAATGTATCACTGATTTTCCAATCAATAGTTTCCAAATAGCAGTTTGAATACATTGTAATGTCACAAAAAAGTTTACTTATTAGGAGTATTTCTTTCCAGATTGCTTTTTTAAAAGAGGCACAATACCCAGGAATGGGCAATACAGTGATATTTATTGTTATGATTATAAATTGCATCACATCATTATTATTATTTTTTTGCTGGTTCTCTTTTGTGTGTTCCGATTTATCAGATATCTGAAATATCATGACATTGTGAACTATGAACGTCATGATGTTCTTGGACGTACTGTGATATATATATTTTTTTGCCATCCTTTGACTGGGCATATCAGTGATTTTTTCATAGCATGAGACGATTTTAAGCCCAGGCTCCAAGCTCATTTTATGCTCTGAAACAAAGTGGAAATATTTTCAGTCCAACCAAGGATGTTCTGTTGTCACAAATGCCGAAAATGTTGGACGTGATGTTTTCAAATAAACGTATTCATAGCTGTTGAAATCCTACAGCTTGACCTAAACGGCCCTTCTCTCTCAAAACAAACAGTAAACCTTTACGCTGTGATTATTCCAAGTGTGTGTTGCCTTCAAGCCTTTACACGTTGGAAAGAGAGCGACGCCTGTAGTAGTGGCCTTAGTCCTGCAGATGGACCATAAAAGGACCTGGAGCCGTTCAGAAACGCATTACTTAACAACTAAGGCCTGCACATGGTGCTGAACTGCCAAAGACAACAGACCAAGCAAAGAAAGTAAAGAAAACTTGTAGATGTTTTTGTTAACAGGTGATTATTTTAAAATACGGTTCAGAGAAACAAGTTTTTTTTTTTTTTCTTTTTTACAGTGCAAACAGACAGTATGGTAATATTTATGTCATGCACTATATGTAGTCCTTGATTATATTTCACTATCAATGTAAACTCCCCATTCATAAAACTGTGTAGTCCAGGACAACACTAAACACTTAACTGGGAAACTGCTCCTATGTTTACAAATATTTTCACTCTCCAAAATATTGATTTAAGCTACTTTAAGGCAAAGGTGTTTAATAAATTGGGAGGCACTAGAGTCTAAGGTCATCATGCCTGGTGCTAAGCCATAAATCCCCTCACTAATGGACTGTGAAGCAGTGAAACAGTGGTCTCTGGAGTGATGGAGCTCCAATACTTCTGGATTAAGTTGGAGTAGCACTGAGAACTAATTTGTCAACATATTATGTTCTTCTGGATGTGTACAATCAAATCCTCACAGTAGGGGCCCAACATGTAGTAAACAGGTATCCCACCCGAGTAGAAGCCTATGACCTCTCTTACATCGCCTGCCTCTATACCTCACTGGATCTCATCTGCCTCTCTACCTCTCTGTACCTCACCTGTCTCTCTACCTCTCTGTACCTCACCTGCCTCTCTGTACCTCACCTGCCTCTCTACCTCTCTGTACCTCACCTGTCTCTCTACCTCTCTGTACCTCACCTGCCTCTCTGTACCTCACCTGC
>JBBKCR010143144.1:0-20003 GCA_037577295.1 Ladigesia roloffi | reverse complement strand
AACACTACTAGAAGTTCCTCAGAGCTCATTATTGCTGTTTAGTTTAAGAGAGAAGGAGAGATTTGTTTTCTTTGAATGATTCAGGTTCTGTAAACGCTGCATCATTTCTCTTATTCTGATGTTTTGTAATTTCCTCTAAAATGAAGCTTTAAAGAACAATATTGTTATTTGTAAATGAGGAGAAATATTGTCAGCAGTTCTTAAAAACGAAGGTGAAGCTGTTCAGTTCAGTACTGCAGCTATAAAAGATCAAACCTGAGACACTGGATATTTCTACAATGGCCTGTTGTGTAAAACTTGTGGGTGTTCCTGCTCAAAAGGCATGTTGTGTTGATTTAAAGTTTTTATGTCCTGTTCGATTCAGTTTTTGATTCTTGTACCAGTTTCTCTTGCCTCTGATTTTTTGTCTCACCCTGATAACTCTGCTTCCTCGTTGGATTGTTTTATTGGATTTCGACCCTTGCAACCTGGACCTCTTGTGTGTGACCATTCAGATGGCCTCATTAAAAAATATTAATAATTGAATAAACAAAAAAAAAACCTAATAAATTGCGACTTGATGTATTCTGAAACTGGGCATTTTTGCAACATAGGTCTTTGCTCCCTACACCATTTCAGCAGAGGATCATAATATTTGCTTTTTATGATAGATGACGTGTCTGTTAATAAAACCACGGACCAAAAATGATTTTTTCATGCTTTCTCTGTTGGGATGACACACAAAACTCTTCATTATTCATTAAACCAGATTTAAAAATACTTTTACTGATTCGTAAATGGTACAATACAAGGCAGGTTGAAAGTTAGGGCACTCCGCTACACCCAGAGACCTTTCTTTGATTCACAGACATCCGTGGCTGTCGCTTGCGCTGTGATTTACATCAGCAGATGCTGTGATTCTCCCTTCAAAGCTTTTTATCTGGAAGTGCAGAGACTGGCCTTCAAAGCCTCGGCAGCCGGGTTCCTCCCTGGACCACAATGAGCTCCTGTGAAGTGTTTTTTCCCCTAGAAGTACCTGTGCCCTCCTGTATGAGGACAGATGGCAACAATCCTACAATAAGAACTCCACACACAGCTGTGTCATGGAGGGACACGAACACACACAGTCTGACGGTCCTGGACAAACACAGTCCTGCTCAGGGAACCACACTAATTACAAAAAGTTTATCTGCCGTGAACCGTTGCACTACTGTCTTATTTAGCCTGTATAGAATGTCTACTTTATTTTAATTGAAATTTTAGATAAAAAATTGTAGTTGTAATTAGGGGTACGCACAACAGGGAGCGAGAAATGGTCAAATCTCTTTGAATCTGGAATCTTGAATTGAAAAACTAATTATATTTTAGGAGACAAAATCTCTGTCATATGTGATAAAAAGTTAATGTTCTTAAAAACATTCCGGAGAGAAATGTTTCAAGCACACTCACATTTAACTTTAGTTGTTGTCGTAAAACATATATAAGCTTATTTTAGCATATGTATGCGTTTGTAGGAAGATAAACATGGGCACATTAGAAATGAGCAATTAGACAGTATGCTATTAACCATGGTCATTTTCATAAATAAATGCATTATTGTTACCTGAAAGTTAGGTCCTATGTCCCGTCGAATTTTCACAATCCATGTTTTTTTCATTTATTTTTTCAGTTCCTGTGGAAATTTGTGAAATGATTTTTTCTCTATAATTTGATGGCTAGACAATAGACATCAACAATACCATAGTTAGCACTGCTGCACTTTTTACCCTCACAGCCTCGTTTTTGATTCAATATGGCCGCACGCTGAATAAGCCATTTAATCACACAGGAAATCGTTGAATAAGAAGGTGTGTCCAGACTTTTGACTGGTGGTGAAAACACACTCTACTCTCAGTCACTTACCGATCCTCACACAGCTGTAAAATCATAATCTACAATACAGAAACACGACTAAGGCACAGAAAAGTACACTGGACTGCACTAATTCTTGCACATAGTCCATAAAGGAAACTTTCCCATCTCGATTTTTAAACGTTTTTATGGGAGGGAGCATCCCAAACGCTAAACGTCGTACGGCGAGACTGGCGTAACCTGAGGACCCCTGTATGAATAAAAATGTGTTTTTATTTAAATGTATTTTTTTTGCTACATTTTACTATTACTTTTAGGGGTGTAACGGTTCACAAAAATCACGGTTCCGTTCGATACAATACAGTAGTGTCACGATTCAGTATATTTTCGGTACAGCAAAAATAAACATTTTAAAAAGCCAGATTTCTGCAAAAAATACCTTGCTTTTTTTTAACATAAATGTATTTTTTATGAATTATTTGGTTTGTATTGCGTCCCAAACAAACAGCCTCATACCAAACGGTTCAATATGAATATGTGTATAGTTACACCCCTAACTACATATTTTCTTCATCTTTTCTTTCCTTTTTGATAGGGTTTCCTAACGTGTGCAACTTGTCTGGCAGTAACTTGGTTAAAAGCAGATGTGGATTTGACTCCAGTTTCTAAGGGATGAAGCCTAGATGTGGACGACCTAAGCCCTGAGGTGCATAACCCCTGACAAGAGCGTCTGACCAATGCCATAACTGTAACTGTAATAATGAATGGGTCCATGTACCAAAATTTCCTGAGATTAGTCTTACATCATCCATTAGGATGGTGAAGCTGAGACATGGGACTTTCCAACAATCCACAACAAAAAGTAAAGAAAACTCTCAGTTTGTTTCAAGTGCTCAAATCCAAGCGAAGGAACAAAACATCAGGAGGCTTCCCCCTGGAATCTTCTGATTAGGAGAATGGGTCGGAATCACATTTCTCTCCTCAGACAGGAATCATCTTGTCTGTTTCACAAACAAAGGCTTCTCCACTCTGTATTAAATATGTTTCTGTTGTCAATGCTTTGATATTGCCTCCTTCCACTTTATTACACAGAACTTTATTGTGATAAATTCTTTATATTCCTGGATATCTTGAGTTAATGTGAAAATTTCATATGAATAGCCTCAAGGGAAATACATTTACTGAAAGAAATATGATTATGTTCCAACGGTGAATTCCCTGACTGTAAATAGAGGGAAGTGTAAGAATGATGAGTTTTAGGGACCTAAGTAATCAAACACTTCCATGGTTCCATAACTTCACCTCAAAATAAAGAGATTGAAGGTCTATCTGTCGCTGTTAACTGATGAAAATGTTAACATATTCCTCCACCGTACACACAACCATACAAAAGTTTTTGACATCTAAGCATTTGTCTATAAAAATGCAAAATAACGTAAGAAGTCCCAATATCTGAGAATAGGTTTGGTTAAAGATTTGCTATTCAGTATCCACAGCTGTTATATGAAAATTAGTTCAATTACATTCCAAGCAGATAAACATCTACTGGTTTGATTAACAGCCTTTGAAGGATACTGTCACTAACTGCTGCCTCTCATGTTTTTATTTTACTGCGTCATTCTACTTCATTACACAGATCTTTGTTTAAGGACATTTTGTCAACTTACATTTATACACGTATATATACATGCCTACTCATATTCCTAATTTTTATACTGTACGTCTTAGACTGTATATTTGATTTTTTTATATATACTATAATGTGAC
Organism: Ladigesia roloffi; assembly: GCA_037577295.1. Classification (NCBI taxonomy): domain Eukaryota; kingdom Metazoa; phylum Chordata; class Actinopteri; order Characiformes; family Alestidae; genus Ladigesia; species Ladigesia roloffi. The sequence goes on along the minus strand of JBBKCR010143144.1, from coordinate 16,406 downwards.
ATAGTGCTCTGTTCTATTTTGTTATTTAATTCTGTTCTCATTTTTTTATTTAATTTTGCTTCTCTTTACTTTGATCTGTCCTCTTTCTGCCATACTAAGCAAATGTCACACTTGTGGGACATATAAAGGTTTATCTCATCTTATCTCATCTCATCTTATTTTATCTTATCTCACCTTATCTTATCTTATCTTCTATTATTAATGTAATAAATGCTTTATATTTGTGGATCCTCTGAGTTAATACTTAAGTCTGGTGAAAATGTCTGTGTTTTGATAATCCTTTTTTTTAATTGTCATTCCTCGTTATTACCTGTAACTATATTTAATTCTTTGTCCTGGTGGATCTTTTGAGTTAATACCCAATCCAGCGGTAAGCATTGCATCGTGCTCGGAACATTTTCCCTCACTGTATTTTATTTCCCTCACAGCAATTTAAGGCAAGATAGTCTGCGGAGTTTTTGAGATTCTCCAGGTTTCCCAAGTCGCCAGAAGCTACTTGGAGGAACGGGTTCGGTGTTAAGGCTTGGTTTTCAGTTTTCTCCAACTGAGAATTTGTTCAGTTAAACTTTTACAGAACTGATGAATCGATATTTTTTGTCGCTGCTTCTATCTTGCCTGAAAAAAGTACCTGAACTTGAATTTGGCTTTTCTGCAGGAAAGGTGAAGATGGTTTCTGACTCACGGGTTGTGCGCTCCGCCTGTTCCTTCTTTCTTTCCTTCTCTTTCTCCTTCTCTCTCTCCCTTATCTCGTGCTCGAGCTCGTTCTCGTGCCCGTGCTCCTCTCTGTCCCTCTGTGGTTCGGATCCCACCTTCACCTTCAGGAGCGCCGGGCGCGTCCGCGCCAGCGCCGAGGACACGGAGCCCATTCGCGGGAAACCCAGGGCGCGACGCGCGGCTCCTTCAGCACCACTCCATCCGTGCGAGTCTTATCGGATCACCTGAGCTCTGCAGGTGATCCCCTCTCCCCCCCACCCCACAGCTTTTCCCCGGGACGGTTGCATCCCCCCGTGGGTCGGAGGAGGGGGCGTGGGCCGGAAGCACTACGTAAACAAGAGTGTTTGAGACTCTCCGAACTCAAACAAGATGATTTAAATCAATCCTGGGCACATAAACCTCTAATGAAGGTTCCAAAGACGTATAAATGAAATTACAAATACATTCATTTCTCTGCCACTCCAATACACTTGATTTCCAAAGGTGCTTAACAATGCTTCATGCTTCTAGAACTTCATAGGACCTCAAAGATGCGTTATTCTTCGTTATCTTTGTAAGATCCCTAAAGATGTTGTGCTTCTTGGTCTTTACAGGACCCTCAAAGAGGATTTATGCTCTTTGTTAGACCTTGAACGATGCCTTACACTTTTAGACCTTTGTAGGACCTGATGATTCTATTCATGGTTTGTGCTGTTATGGACTTTGAAAAGGGGAGGCGCTAAAATCCTATAAAATAGACATATAGATTTTTACTGTGTGAACTAGAGTGACGACTGTCAGGGACGACACCTTTGCTAGAACCAAGCATTGAAAACCAAGAGAGAGTTCAATGTTTCCTCTGCCAACTTTGATTGGGCAGAGATTTTTTTACCCAGAACGCATCATTCTGTTTCATTTAAATTACAGGTAAGTTCCAATTCCTTTTTATCGACACGCCAATTCACCCCTTAAACAAACATTACACTCAATATCCATATCCAGAATATTATGGAGTTCCTGCCTCGTTAGGTTTATAAATTAAATGACCAATCTTAAAACTTCAGACCCAAGATCCTGTGGACTCTACCAGCCTGTCCTTACTAATAGGAAACAATGGGCTGCTGATTCAGCGCTAGCCTGTATGCCAGGTGTGTTTAGAGTTAGTGTCCGGCTACGCAGGTGTGGCGGGTGAAGATTAAGTAGAAAAACCCTGAAGTTTTCCTTTATGTCATCAGTTTCACGCATGCATGATATGAACTGCCACTGAAAGAGAATGAAAGAGAACACAGTCTCTCCGTTCTGCACAAACTTTATTGATGCTGACAATATTCTGTTGGCTCACAAAAAGGAAAAACTGAAAAAAGCAGGTCCAGTCTGAACTAAGTAAACACTGAACAGGTTTTCACAGTGGTGCACTATCGCTATTACTGTCCACTACTGTAATTTCAATTTCTGAGTAGTGGATCTACGTCTCCTGTGTGGTGGAAAAGGCCCTGAGAAGCGGTTGCGTGGGTTCATCACATAGCATCTGTTTCTGTGGGTCTACAGGGAGCTGGATGGTGTCGCCCTGTTGCTGGGCAGGTCTGGCCGAGGGGTGAGGTGTGAGGTCCAGTGGGGCCAATTCCTGGTCATTCCAGGTCCTCATGGTTCTGGGTGGACTCATTAATCACCTGTAAACAAGTTCAGCACACATATGGAGCACCACAGAGGACTATGACTTATAAATAATACAATTTAATAATACAAGTTAAAGATTTTTTGACATCCAACCATTTTTTTAACAAGCAAACATATGGACAGGAACATTCGTTGATGTCTGTGACTGTTCGAACGATGGCACAAGCTGAAAATGAAGGATGTAAAGGATGTGGCAAACTTCAGTTTTAGTTTGAGGGTTTCCCAATAGGGTAATTATGTAAAACATTTCAATGCCTCAAATTTGATTATAAAAACTAACAATCGCAAATTATGATGTAATTTTTACTAACTGCTTGAGTCCAATTAATAGTCTGGTAGTCAGAGAGTGCAACCTCAAGTGGCTCTAACCCTAACAACTTTGCCTTGAAACTTGAAATAAGTCCAAGTTCCAGTCCACATTAAATAAAGGAATTTATTTATATAGCACCTTATTGTATACAGAAGTCATTCAGTGTGCTTTGCAGAGATAGAAGCGAGCTGCATAATGACTAACAGCCATTTCACCAGTTTTAGTTTCTGATTTTCTCTCCACTAGCTCCTGCAGATTTTAACGACCCACCAGGATAGTAAACAACAAACAAATTAGAATTGTATGTACAAAATGAGTAATGGTTAAAAATTCTGTCCTGAACTGGGATCCGTGCAGAAGTTGAGAATAGGAGATCTTCACTCTCCTTTCTTGGTTTTTTTTTTTAATTTGAACCCTGTGGCAAATAATACGGTGCAGCCAAAAACATTTCACCTCATAACCAGACCCGGCACCAGACACGGATTTGCGGACGGACCTTTGGGGAGGCCACACATTTTACAGGCTCGTTTCAAGTCAATATGTTTTATGCGAATCTCGGCGCATCTGTGACGAGCGTTTAGGCTCAAACTCCCAGACCAATCCCGGAGGCTTGTATTCCCAGGGCGGGGCCGAGTGAGTCCGAGGGCGGGCACGGCCCCCTAAACCCCGCCCATGATGAAGACAAGGAAGATGAAGAAGGCGATTAATGACTTTTATTTCTTCTTAAATTTCCATCACTGTACAGAGTATTAGCTCAAGAGATCCACAAATATAAAGATTTGTAACATCCCCAGTCAGTGGCAACCAGAGGCAGCTGTGGTTTATGTGTTGGACATTAGGACTTTTATTTTGAAAAGGAGGATTTTATTGGTTAATTTCCTTCAGCTGTTTTGTGTTTGGTTAATTAGGTATTGAGTGCCTCTAGTTTACTTTGAGTATTTATGTTCCACTGTTTCTGATTGTAGTTGTCTGTTCACCCTCACCTAACCCTTGTTTGTGTTTGTTCACCTTCAGTTTATATCTTACGGCCTGGTTTTGTTTAATACATTTGTAAATAAAGACAAAAGAATTTATCTATGTTTGTGCTTCCCGTCTGAACATGCCTTATCAGGACAAGAATTAAATGAAGTTATGGGTAATAGTGTGGAATAAGGAGATAAAAAGAATTGAACACACTAAGAAAAGCACAGAAGAAAGAAAGCTAAATGGTGTAAGTAGTTAGAAAACAATTCCATCTCCAGTCCATGCAAATGAATATCAGAGGGTTATTAAGTACCGATGGGTATGGCAGGCCGTTTTAACATGTAATAGCCAGACTGGATATGTAGGTCACATATCCCTAATTCAGATCTTACCAGTAAAAGTAAACATTACAGATATCCAAAAGGAAGTTTTTCCTATCTAAAATGAACAATAGAGATATCTCAAGCCTCATTTTTCCCAGTACAAATGACGTCATTGTCCCCATTCATGTCTATTGGGTTTTCACTTGTAGATATCCAAAACTTCATTCTTCCTCTCTACAATAAAATTTACAGATATTTGAGAAACAGTTCTTGCTAGGAGAAACAGTTCAGTATAGTTGTTATTAGTCATAATTACATTCTAGATATCTGAAGAGTCTTTTTATGTTTTTGATATCCGTAATAAGAATTATGAAAGATATCTGAAACGAAAGTTTCTCCTAGTATGAACTGTTTTCCAGATATCTGTAATGTTTATTATAGAAAGGAAGAATGTCGTTTTGGAAACCTACAAGTGAAAACACAATATACGCGAATGGGGAAGGTGGCGTCGTTTATACTGGGAAAAATTAGGCTTGAGATGTCTCTATTGTTCATTTTAGATAGGAGAAACGTAATTTTGGATATCTATAATGTTTATTTTTACTGGGAAGATCTGAATTTCGGATATCTGAGGTACACATCGACTCTCTGGCTATTAAATGTTAAAACGGTCTGCCATAGATGGGCTATAAAAAGTTTTGTTGTTACCAAGGTGTCACACAAAAAACAAGTCTAACCTCTCTGAATGACGTCTTAAACATGTTATTGTCCAATTATCCAATACTTTATTTGATTAATCTCATTATGAATTTGATTTCATTGTTCATCTTAAGACTGCCATCAATTATTCAGTCTCTACTAAGAAACTCTGTCTGTGAATTATTCCACCATGAGAGTCAGGTGTGGATGTAGAACTTTAAAGCTGCTAGATAATGTAACTTATGTATGGCACAGTGGTTGGCCATGATTTCTTTATCCCGTGTTTTGTGTTTGACAGGTTGTTTCTGACCCACCTGGCCATCTCTGGTCTCAATGGTCTTGATCAGCACTTTCTTGGGTGACGGGCTTTCAACTGTTGGTCTGGACTCCAGCATGGATTCTTTAAAAGGGGAGAATCGTTATTAGTGGTCATTGTACATGCAATAAACACTTAAATGTCTTATTAAACAAACGTAAACACAAAGTTGTACAATTTCGTACCTCTCAAGTTAAAGTGTGAGAAATTGGGCATGGGTGTTGAGATTCTAAAGAGAAAGAATGATACAGTTATTTTATAACTATATAAAGACACCAATAATTTAACAATTTTGGTTTACAAAAAAACATTTAATATTAAATTGTTGTAAAAAAAAAGTGTGTTTGTGTTGACATAAGTGGTAAGTTAAAAGTGTGTATAGTTCAAGGGCTAATTGTTTTAGCCATCCAGTATATATATATTTAATTCACACATGACCATATTTATTTTTTGTATTATTTATATAGTTTTAGAACTTTGTGTTGTATCTTATCATTGTTCTGTCCAAATTTTTTTGTCAGAACAAGGCAAATTAGTAAATGTTCTAATAACTAATAAATGTTCATCTTATCTTACATTATATCTTTAAATCAACAATGTTAGGGCTTGCAGCACAAAGCAGAAATCCTTCAGATGCATCAAATGGGAGCTTCACCTAAGTGTGTCTTCCAAAGTTTACAGTTCGTTGCTCGATACACCTTTAGGACCGATTAGTGGCTTTCACACGGAGGTTAGTTGGACTCATTTCACAGATGTCCAGGCATTCACTCATTCCTGAAATCAGGAGTTCAGCTTACAGTTGAATTACTTTGATAAATGTGTACAGGTTTTTATTGATGGAATTGTAATTTTGTCTGAGAGCAAAAGACAGACTTTGGTTCTTCTACGGATAAAGGCTGCCCGCACCCGGTCTCTCCGAAACAAAGGTTTTATTTGGTGTGAAATATGACTGTATGTAGTGTCCGGTGCTGTGAAGTCATGAGAGGGATCTTATAAAGGCATGCAGCCACAATTTACATGATTCTTACGTTTTTGTCTAGGATAATAACAACATCTCACTTTTTAAGAAGTGGTGATTTCATTTCAGCACAGAGATTTCCACCTACCTGCTCTCCTCTCCTTCCAGCAACTTCCTGTAGGTGGCGATCTCGATGTCCAGGGCCATTTTGACATTGAGCAGGTCCTGGTAGTCTCGGAGGTGGCGGCCCATTTCCTCCTTCATGTTGCGGATGTCCTCCTCCAGACGGGCGATGAAGTCTTGGTAACCCGAGGACTCAAGTGTAAAGTTCTCCTCCATCTCCCTCATCTGGCGCTCCAGAGACTCATTCTATAAATACAGGGGTTGGGGACGGTAGAGGGAAAGTTCTCTTTATATTGCATCAATAATGTTAAACCCTAATTCTGCAGATCTCTCCCACATCCGCAGGAGCGCATAAGAGAAAAAACTCTCTTTCAGTTATTTATTTTCTAGCCAAAACAGCCACGCTATTACAAGTTATTCACTGAAGCAGAACATTTCTGTGTTTCACAGAAATTAACCCAGAAGTCCTTGGTGTTCCTTGGCTGTTACTCCAGCTTCCACACTTTCCAGGAGACTTGCTTTTCAGTTTTTTTTCTGCAGGAATATTTTCCTGCTTCTTATTAACAGTGTAGCGCCTCACTGTAGCCAATAAAGCACAGATACAAGACACAACAAAAACACATTGAGTGTTCATGTATCCAATATTCAGACATCCATGTAGACGAGCACTTAGAGTCTGGCTGCATTCTCTGCTTCTGCATATTCCAGCTTGGTCTCAGATACAAACTTACACTTACCTGTCCTTTAAACCTTCCTCACAGAGGTCTGGTCTAGATGTTCTAGTTCAAATGTATTCTGGTTTGTTTTTCATTCTAAGCAATAGCATTGTAAACAGCTTTGAGTTAAATCTTTTCAAAGTTAGAACTCCTGCAGGCTTTTCAGATCTAAAGCAAGCCTGGAGCTTGAATTTCTAATATTTCTGAAAGATGAGCAATGGAGGTCTTTTCCAACTCTTGTGTTTGAGAAATCGGCCAGTGAAAATCTTAGTGCTGGTCATTTAACAAATGTGTTTGATAGAAGATGAACAATAAGCAATAATTAAAATGAGCAGGTTTTATTCGGACACACTACTGTGTTAGAATATGACCGTCAGACAAGATACATTCTTGCTTTCAAATGTTTATCGATCTAATGTTTAGGGAATATTTGGTGGATTTTAGTGACAAAACAGTGTATCGGTGTCGTCTTCTTCCCCTTCATCCTCACTGTTATGTAGCCGTTCATCCTCTAGGATGTCAGGCTGACTACAAGCATGACGCTCGTACAGAAAGAGTGATTCTATTGGTAGAATATATTTCGGTAGTTGTTGGATGTCATCGTAATTCTCCTGGTGATTATTCCAGAACTGCATTGACTTGGTTTAACAACAATAACGTAAATACAAATACTATGCATCATTTGATTTGATTTCTAATCAACTCCTCTTGGGAGTACACATTTATTCAGTTATTTTTCAGCGACTGCTATGACTAATAACAAGGTACATGTTTATTCTGGATATGCCAGACCACACTAGTATTACTTAATCTAAGCTATTAAATGTTTTTATATCAATAATGCTGTTAAAATGAGAAATCTTGCATTGTGCTTTTTACATAATAAATGATTTTAAAGTTCTCAAACACCTTTCCTGAAACCAAAAATGAACTTGAATGTCTTGAATGAATAAAAAAACGGAATCTGTTTTTTTCATACTAATATATGTCCAAAGGCATAGGAAGAAAAACAAAAGCATGAATTCTAATAATATTGTATTCTAAAAATCTTCAAATATCAGTGCATTCTAAAAATATTTAAATAGTAGTGTGTTCTAAAAATCTTTGAATATTAGTGTGTTCCAAACACATTTGCATTATTGTGTTTGCCAAGCAGAAGCGAGAGAACACCAAATGGTTTTTAATCGCTGAACATCACGTGCTGAATAACTGTAGGCACTGATTTCAGGAGCACTGAATTAGTGTGAAAATAGTAATCCTGGGATTCCTCTGCGTTTTCCATGTCATGTAATACACTTACTGTCCCCTTGAGGGCGTCCACGTCGCAGGTCAGGACCTGCACCTGCCGCCGGTACTCACTGGCCTCCTGCTTGGCTGCACGAAGACTCTCATTATTCCTGCTGGCGGCTTCAGTTAAATCTGCAAACTACCAGACAGAGAAGACAGAGGAAATCAAGCCACAGCATCCACAGCAAATTAGGTAAAGTGAGACGGAGAGCAGAAACAATGTAATGGAGGCTGTAATTAGAAAAGCAGCCCCTTATAGTCACGCATGAACAAACCACAGTTTTCAGTGTGAACAGATTGAACTTCTTTCTCTTAATTTAGACCATTTAACTCCATCACCAAGGAAGCTACCAGTGAGGGACTCCGGGGTGCAGGCTGGGGACGGTCCCTTGGTTTAACGGCAACTTTGTGGTGCCACTAGCAGTGTTGGGAATGGAACCCACAACCTTCCGATTGCAGGGGCAACTCCCTTACCACTAGGGCCCCAGCTGCCCATCTGTAATGTGAGAAATAACACAGCGAGCGTGTTGGAGAGAATGAATAAAAATAATAAAAGAAAAAATATGTTAAAATAGGCTTGCATGTATTGAAAATATATCAATGACACAAAATGTGAGAGAGAAGTGTTGATGTGATAAAAACAAAATCCAAATATTCTCAGAAAATATCACCACGATAAATATGAAATTTTCTTAATGTTCACAGAAACAACAAGCTTTCATACCAATAGATTTTAGAACTTTTCTACTAAGAATAGTTGACACCACATTAAAAAAAAAGGTGTTCATATGACAGCCTTCCAACTCAAATCCAGTGAAAAGTTCAGAAGAGTTATTTTCAGACCAAGAGGTGTGTGACAGTCAAGCAGAACTCCAGTGAAGGAGAGGTAAAGGAAAAGTCTGCATGTCTGAATCTCCGAAACAGTGAAGACTTTCTACTCCAGGATGAGATTTGTCTGTATGCTTCTCACGGCGATGTTCTACATGGGTCACCTTGAAGTTCTGGAAGTGGCCATGGTAAATGAAATGATCACTGGTTGTGTTACATAACCCCACACTGAGAGTGGGTTCTACTGAACCTCAGAAGAAATCAGGCAGGAAATCCGGAGCAGTGATGAGATTATAGAGACAAGATTATATGCCTTGTTCTTCCACTCTGCTGTTTCCAAAATTCACATGATGTGGTAAAAAAAACTAAAAATCCCTTTTTTATAGTGTAAATATTAAATATACCCCCCAAATATGCTCCCAAAACTTTCCCCTTAAAGAAAATGTAAATGTGAACCCGTATCTGTACTGTAAAATTTACACTGAAGTCCTGCAGTGCTAAAATGTAAATCCCGATGTTCCTGTATAGACTGGACTGTAACTCATGCAGCACAGTTCCTTTGGTATAAGCAGGTAAATACAGTAATACATTCATTTCACTCTGAAGTGCGAGACTTCTGTGTTACAGAAACTCAGACCAGGCCCTCCAGGCACTAATGTAGTGTTCATTACCCAGGTCTGAAATCAGCAGTTTCCCATGGAGCCAATGTGCAAGAGAAAGCGAGAGAGACGGAGACAGAGAGAGAGAGAGATATGGAGAGCAAGAGACAAAGAGGAGAGAAAAAGAGAGCAAGAGAGAAACAGAGAGAGCAAGAGAGACAGAGAGAGAAAGGGAGAGAGAGAGAAGGAGAGGCAGTGAGAGAGACAGGGACAGAGAGCGAGACAGAGACAGAGAGAGAGTTAAGGAGAGCAAGAGACACAGAGAGAAGGAGAGAGACAGAAAGACAGATAGAGAGAGAGAGAGAGAGAGAGCAAGAGAGACAGAGAGAGAGAGAGGAGAGGCAGTGAGAGAGACAGAGACAGAGAGAGAGTTAAGGAGAGCAAGAGACGCAGAGAGAAGGAGAGAGACAGAAAGAGAGAAAGAGAGACAGAGAGAAACAGAAAGAGAGAGAGAGAGCAAGAGAGAGAGAGAGTAAGAGAGACAGAGAGAGAGAGAGGGAGAAAGCTGAAATTTCCATCGTGGCTGTGGGATTGCAGCAGAGGTTAAAGCAGAACCAGTCGCTGGTGTTCGGCACCTTAGACTTGTACCACTCCTCGGACTCCTGGATGTTCTTGGTGGCCAGGCTTTCGTACTGCAGCCGGACGTCTCTGAGCGCAGCAGTCAGGTCAGGTTTGGCGATGTCCAGGTCCACCTGCGTCTGCTGCTGCTGGATCTGACCCTGAAGCTCCGCCATCTCCTGAGGAGAAGACAGAAAGAGCGGAGGATGGGGCAGGGGAAAGTAACCTATATTAAAAGTGTGAGGCCACAAACTAGCCCCCTCTGTGAGCAAATATGTCAGATATGCATCACTTCTCTCCTTATCTATAATTCTATATATTTTTTAACTGTGGTAATATTTGGATGTTCTTAATTGCTGTAAACGAAGTGGATTATAAGTACAAGAACATGCTTCTGTGTGAGAGTACAGAAACTTTTGAGAGCAAAAAACAGGAAAATTCACTGCCAGTCAAAAGTCTGGACACACCTTCTCATTCAACTATTTCTTTTGTGTTTATTATGGACAACATTGTAGATTAATACTGAAAACATCTCCTACTGATCTGATGTTTCTACAGTGTTGGGATGTTTCCACTCAGATTCATGAGGAATCCTGGAATGGAGTTTAATTAACAGGAGTTTCTTCATCAGGAGTTCATTAGTGGAGTTTCTTCCTTCTTAATGTGTTTGGATCATCAGTTGGGACGGTCGGGTCGGTATACAATTAATGATCCGGTTCCACTATGGTTCTACTGCACATTATGGCAAGAACCACTTAACTTAGTAAAAAAACTGCAGTCCATCATTTACCTTAATACAGAACAGATTCTGGTTTCTTAAATTCTTTTGTTTTTTAATGTAAACCTATAATGTTGAAAATAATAAAAACGAAGAATAACAGTGACTGAGATGACTTTTTTTTCAGACTTTTTTCCAGACTTTTGTTTGGTCGTGTAGACCAGGGTGGAGTATTAAAGTGCTTCTGACCTCATCATGAAGCTTCTTCAGGAAAGCAATCTCATCCTGCAGAGACTCGACCCTCCGCTCCAGATCCACCCGGGCAAGTGCAGCATTGTCCACATCCTGTGCACGAAATCACAAATCTCATCTCATGCAAAAGCCACAAATCTTATTGTGCAATAACTTTCGTCCAATATTACACAATTTGCTGCAAATATCCCTGTTCCCACTGTGTAAATATCCTCACTCAACAACTTACTTGCACTATAAATCATTGCTTACTCAATATTGTCAATGTTCTAGACTTTGACGATATCTTCCTTAATTATATTCTTATTTGTGTTTCCTTAGACCTAGTCGTAATTATTCTTTCGATTTTACCATGTGCATCTGCAGGTTTGATTCGTCTCTCTCTGTACTTGTATGGTGACAATAAAGGCATCTCTGTGTGGGGCAGGGTTTGTGTCTGGGGGCGGGGTTTGGGTCTGGGGGCGTGTTTGATGTGTGGGTGCAAAGTCCCGGCCTTTTAGGGGGTAGGGGTGTTTGGAAACACTTGTTGAATCTTGAACCTTGAATCTTCGGTGAAAGAATCCACTCCAATGGAAATCCGCTTTGGGATTTCCTCCAACTCACCACATGCAGGTGAAGAGAATGTTCAGTGCATAGACAGGCTGCTGGAATTTCCAGTGTTGTGTGTTCTTCTATCAGTTTAGTGTAGTGAATTCTTCGCGAAAGATATCTTGACTTGTCTCATTTAGTTTTATAGTCACTCTTGTGTTACTGTTTGCTCTTGCGTTGCACCATGGTTCTGGGGGAGCATTGATTTGTTTTTACTATGTACTGGGTTTATGGTAGAAAAGACTGTCAAAACCTACTTGACTTGAATATTCCCTCTACACTAATGGTCTGGGATTCTATCTCTCACAATATCACAATCAGTGAAGGCTGAGCTCCTTTAGAAAACATTGCTGTTGTTTTATCACAGACACATTCATTCGTCTTGGTGCACAATGTCGGAATAGCAGTTTGTGTTGGAGGAATCAGCATGGAAAAGCTTTGTCCATAATTAATACCGAGGACAAAGCCACCTATTCAGGCAGCGGCCAGCCAGGCATGTCCTGTCCCGAAGACACACTCACACTGGAGCCCGGGCTTTAATTTTTGGACAGAACTCGACTTCTGCACAGCATCCCGACTTCAATTCTGAACAGAGGAATACAACCACACAGTAGATCTCCTGGTACAAATACAGCTATACAACCTGACAAATGTTTCTCTGACATACTCTAATTATCTAAATTCCCAGACAGCCTGATTATAACTTCATTATGACCTGATTAAATAAGATAAGAGATAAGATAAACCTTTATCAGTTCCAAAAGTGGGCAATGTGCATTGATATGACAGAGAGTGGACAGAATGCAGTAGATGAAAGGCTATATAACACACTAAGCTAAAATAAAACAGTAGACTTTACAGCTAATACAAAAAATGTGAATAAAACATGCTCCTAACCAGCTGTCGCCAACACAATTCTGTCCCAGCTAGATTATAATGTTAAGATCTGATTGTGACGAGAAACAATCAATTGTCCCGAACCCCCTATAAATAAAGAAAATTCAGTGTTTAACCCAAATATAACCTGCCACAATCTGTTTTCACCAGAATACAACCTGCCAAAATCTGTTTTTACCCGGATATATTCTGAGAAAATTCTGATTTAACGCAAATATAACCTGCCAAAATCTGTTTTTACCCAAATATAACCTATGAAATTTTTGTTTTGGCTTGAATGTGGCTTGAAACAACTCTCTTCCTATCCAGCTGTACCCTGGAAAAATTGTTAAATTATTTTAAAATTCTCTCTGAATGCATTTAAAGTAAAAAAATTATGTCTTAACTATACTCTGATCAAATTTTACCTGACTTCATGTCTAACAGTAAAATTATCTCTGTGTGTGTCACATCTCGCTCGTTTTCCCCCAGAAAAGGAAAACATGTTCTTTGATTTTTCTTTCTTCAATAAATTCAAAACAAAAGGCTCGAGGACCCAAAGAAAAGGACAAGCACAAAAGACACGTCTAATCAAACGGTGGAGAGACACCTACCGTTTGTCCTTAATTACTCTAAATACCTACACCCATAAACAAACCACCCAATCGGAACTGAGTCCAAATTTCCCCTGATCACACCAGCAGCTGCTTCTTCTCATTCTCAAATCAGAGACTGGTGTGATCAAAGGGCAAAATGAACTAAGGGTGGCCATTACAGTGTGTCATAATTCGACAGAATTCTGTAGCATCTACATTTCTTTCTGAACTCAACCATAAAAAAAACGTTAAAATAAAATTTTTGCGGGACCCAAACATGATTGACAGAATTAGATCTGAACCTGACTGTTTCTCAACAAAATTCCATAATATGTCAACAGCAACCAATCCTAACAAAAATAATTGAGCCTAAAATTTCCAAGCTCCACTGCTCCTTAGGCACATTTATTCATTCTCATCCCTGCTTTTCTACCAGGCCCCTGGACCAAGAGGTCATGGGTTTGAATCCTATCTTTAGCACTCCACCACTGGGTTCCTGAACAAGACTCTTAAAACTAAGCTGCTCCAGGGAGAATGCCCCCTGTAGTTGGGAATGGAAGTCACTTTGAATAAATGTGTCTGTTAAAGGTAGAAAAATATGAACAGATAGAGTCAGTTTTATATCTACTTAGCACAAGTCTGTCTATGTTTATACAGAATAGGTCAAAGGTTCCCATGCCCAATGGGGGGCAATGCCACCACTGAGGTGCAATGAGGTGGAATCTGTTCTCTTAAATAAAAAGAAAGTGTACAACGGCTATCACACCGTGTGAAATTCTTTATCTCCCTTTCTTTATATTCTTTATATTAATTCACAGCAGCCAAAACAGTGCCTGGGGAGTGGTATCTTGCTCAAGGGTACCAGTAGCAGTCTTAGAATTCAAACCAAAAACCTTTTGGTCACAGGGCCAACTCCCTAACCACCAAGCCACCAGCTGTCCCATGCTCTTTCTGTATCAGTACTCAGTCTGGTTAGAAGAGGAAGAAATGCATAGTGAGATCAGACTCCTCAACAAAAAAAGGAAGCTAAGCACTCTTCTGAGGATTAAAGCCTCTGACAAACCTCAAACTGACCACTCATGCCTTTATTAAAGTTCTCATGGAAAGCCAAAGCCACCAGGTCTGAAACCTCTAGACCTAAAACTCACACTATACCTGTCCCACAGTCCTCTAAGGAGCTCATGCCTCCATTCATAATGTCAGGTCAGGTATCACTAACTCCTCATCTTTATGATGTCCGCTTCTGATAACTCTGATGTTTCCTCAAACCATCAGCTATAGAAGTGTGAAATTAACCTGTTCCCATTTGTGTCCTCCCTATCAGATTCATAATATCCAGAACAATGATCCCAGTAGACTGAGCACCTGTAAGTGAAGGATAAGTCCAGCTAATTTGGAAAGCAACCTCTAGGCCTTCATAGAATCACAGCCTTTTTCCATCAAACATTATTCTAAGCAATGTAAAGCCCCAGCGAAGGCATACTGTACACTCTAGAGATGATTTCAACTGCTAATAAGCCATCATTTTTTTTCCAGTGAGGAACTGGACCAGGTCTCAGAACAGTCCAAGCCTTTGAGTCCCTCTAATATCACGACTTTCATCCTCGAGTGAGAACACATGTCACATTCTTGACACATCAAGGTAGTCATTCTAGCAGTTAAACTCAGGAGTTCTCAAACCACAAAGTCCTTCTCATGCTGTTCCATTGTTTCCATTCCTTACCTACAGGGGGCAGTCTTCGTGGAGCAACTTGGGGCATAATTGGGAATGAGCTGGGATTGGGTATTATGGTGGGGGTTGTAATATTTAGATTGTTGAGTTTTGTATGGTTAGTAAAAACTATTGTTTGGCCTGTGTGCCCTTTTGTTTTCTGTTTTTTAAAACTAAAGAAACTCAAAGAAACTCTATTTTAATTTACTTGTGTGATCCCATTATACATTCCCTGAGACTCCAAAGACACAGTTGAGTTTCTCCAGACTGAACATATGAAGATAATCTAGAGGGCACTGTGGGCTACTTTTTATATAAAGTGAGATCTCCTCTTAACTGTAACTGATTAAACATGAGTGGACTCACTTGACAATACAACAGAAAAAAATGATTTTGTAATGATTCGTTGTCTCCACATCAACTGGACTACCTGTCTGAAGCTCTGCATGCTGCACTCAGCCTCTTCTCTTTGGAGAATTTCCTCCTGGAGCCTGTGAAGAGAAGCATTTCTGAAGACTTCTGAGAGCAATGGAAGTGTTTGCCAAGTGGAACATGAAACAAAAAAATTCAGATCAGAGAATGGCATGCTCATTGCATTGCATTCATTTGGCAGATGTTTTATCCAAAGCAACAAACAATTTGAGAAAACGTTTAAATTGCAGGGCAGTGTGAGAACCAGAGGAGATCAGTGAGACCAGTCTGGACTGGGAACCAGAATGAGACCAGTCTGGACTAGGTTCTCCTTCAGTGTAGTGATGTCTAATAATAACTGATTATAGTACAGTGTCCCTTTTAATAATACAAATAATAGTAATACTGCTAATAATAATAATAATAATAATAATAATAATAATAATAATAATAATAATAATAAAAATAACAAGGGCACTTACTTCTCTCGGAGTCTCTCAATATCCTGTATCAGGTTGTCCCGGGTCACCTCCGCGCGTGCCTTCTCTCCGGTCAGCTCGTGCACCTGTCTGCGGAGCGCGTGCAGCTCGTCCTCGTAGATCTCGGCGGCGCGCGAAGCCCCGTGTCCGCGCCGCAGGAGCTCTAGCTCGGCACTGAGCGCGCGGTTCCGCTGCTCGGCCGCGCGCACCTTCTCGATGTAGCTGGCGAAGCGCTCGTTCAGCGTCTGGAGCTGCTCGCGCTCGCTCGTACGCGTGGCGCGGAACTCCGCGTTAACGGCGTCGCTCAGGGAGAAGTCGGGCGCGCGCGTTCTGAGGCCCGGGAGCGCGTTCTGCGGCGCGGAAGAGGCACGCGGGCGCATCACGGAGCTGGAGAACACGCGGCTCCGCTCGTCGCCGTAGCGCCTCCGGTACGAGGACACGGTGGGTGAGGATATCCGGGACATGCCGCTTGCTGGACAGTCCGGTCTCGCGCTCCGTCACTCCAGACCCCGGAGGACTAAAAGCCTTCAGTTTGAGAACTCCTGACCTGCCTGCATTTATAACCCAACCCCTGCACACACACACACACACACACAGACACACACACACACACACACACACACACACACACACACTCCCTCTCTCCACACACAGAGATATGCGCG
>JBBKCR010143135.1:0-20004 GCA_037577295.1 Ladigesia roloffi | reverse complement strand
TGTGTGTGTGTGTGTGTGTGTGTGCATGACCTCGGGGTTGTTGAGATCGTAACTATGGATACACAGATTTTCGGATAAGCATTATGATGCAATGTCTTGGCTGTGAGTAGACATTACTGCCTAATCTGAGTCTAAACACAGATAAGGACGTTTATTTAACCAGTAGCGGCAGCAGAAACAGGGTGAAGAAGAAACATAGTATAAAATCCATGTGCTGCTCTGTTACTTTTGTGCTTCATACAGGCAATATGGACATTCATCAAAATGTACTCGCTAAATGATAACATCATTCTCTCATTTCATCCCTCCAAATAAACACACACACACACACACACACACACACATGTCCCATATATTCCCAGTCTGCATGGCAAATATCATAAATTGGCTTCTTTTCCAAATTTCCTGTTCCAGCTTACATTCCGGCAACTCCTTTAATAGTCCTGGTGCTACTAAAATGTCCCTGTTTCCTGAATTTGTACTATTTTGCATAATTGGAATTTTTCATCCCCACTTTAAACGGTGCAAATATTACAGTCTAAAGTCTAATGTACTATTGGATTTGTTTGTCCTAGCTTAAATTTGAATATCATTTGAATATCAGATAACAGCATTGCTACACACTCATCTTACAACAGTTTAACCCCACTCATTCAACCTAAAGCACTTTAGCCCCACCCATTCAACCTAAAGCACTTTAGCCCCACCCATTCAACCTAAAGCACTTTAGCCCCACCCATTAAATCTAAAGCAGTTTAGCCCCACCCATTCAACCTAAAGCAGGTTAGCCCCAGCCATTCAACCTAAAGCACTTTAGCCCCACCCATTCAATCTAAAGCAGTTTAGCCCCACCCATTCAACCTAAAGCAGGTTAGCCCCAGCCATTCAACCTAAAGCAGTTTAGCCCCACCCATTCAACCTAAAGCAGTTTAACCCCACCCATTCAACCTAAAGCAGTTTAGCCCCACCCATTCAACCTACAGCAGTTTGGCCCCACCCTTACAACTTACAGCCCTTTGGCCCCACCCTTTCAACTTACAGCCCTTTGGCCCCACCCATTCAACCTACAGCAGTATGGCAGTTTACATATGTCTTAGAGGTACAGTAACAGAAACATTCTGTTTAATTTTACTGGATAAAGATAGGCTGTGTACACTGTTTGTTGGTCATGTTAATAGAGACAGCACATTACTGGTAGTCATGTCAATGTTTGATAAATATGTGAGCAGCTAGTGGCCTAGAAATGTGACGTTACTGAGTCCTGTAAAAGGAAGGCCTATGATCTGTTCAGTGTGAGCTAAGCAGCTGTAGAGTGATGGTTGCGAAATGGGTAGGATAACTGCCCCTGTACCAAGAATCCAACCTTCAGGATACCACCACTGGCTTCCTGAGCAAGACCCTTAACCTCAAGTTGCTCCAGCAAGACTGCCCCCTGTAGTTAGGGAGTGGAAGTCGCTATGGATAAAAGCTTCATCAAAATGCTAATTCGTCAGAGGACGATCAGCCCGTCAGCCATAATGTGGAACGCTTAGATGAGTTTGGCTCTCTCAGTTCTGGCACAAATTGAGTAAGGGGACATCGCACAGCAGCACCACTGAGTTTAGAGGGCCACTAGAGAGAAGAAGGGGGAAAGAAAATAAAAACAGGCTGGAAGAGGGACATGAGAGCGTTTATAGACATGCTTCTAACTGTAAACATGCTGAGGTGAAATATTATTACAACATACCATTGCTTACTTTAATATCTTTAATATAATAGGCCAGTGAATGGAAGCTCAAGGTGGGTGTTCCTAATAAAGTCTCCAGTAAGTGGAAGTACAAGCTGGGTGTTTCTAATAAAGTGTCCAGTGAGTAGAAGCACAAGGTGTATGCATGATGCTTGCTTCTGGTAATACATATGTTCATATGCTGTTATGGTGCATCATGTCAGAGTTGGCGAGACAATGTTCAGACATCATGGAGCCAGCTGAGGGCTTCCCCATTTTTGCACTGGTTTGTGGGTTTTGATTCTTCTTTTTGTGAGCAAAGTGAACTTTCTGCCCCGGAACAAGAGAGTCGCATTACGTCCAAACAAGGCTCTCCATTGTCTTGTGCTGTTTTCTTTGCTTTGGCTTACCTGTGCTGGAGCGCGCAGGGCTGCTTGTGGTTTTCCCTTCCCCGTTTATCCTGCCTGACAGCGTCGCTGAAATAGCAGTAAGGTTGATGTTGATGTGTCTGACTGAAATTTAGAGTAATTACAGGATGTCACAATCCACATATGGGGATTTTCATGAATTCAATAATGAAAGAGATTAGTGGTTTTATAGCACATTTTTTTGTTGTTTCGTTGGTGGTTAGAACCTTTTTTTCACCTGATCTATAACCAGCAGTCCTGTGGAGTGACCTCTACAGTGGACTGAAATATTTACACACCATCAGTAGAGTTTTATGGTGCAGATCATGTTATAATGATACACATCTGTTCAAAATAATCAATCAGGGACAGTATTTCAAAGGCCAAATTGCATTTTGTGTTTCAATGTAGGCTGGTTTGTTAGATGCAGCTGTGCAAAGCTCACAAATCCTGCTTTCAGCTGCTTTGGTAGCTTGTTAGTCGTTGATTGAGTTATTCCATAGCAGGCGGTGCCCAGTGCTAGTCCTGGAGTTCGCCCATTGTTGAGAGTTCAGATACAAAATTTGGCTTTAATATTCAGAGGTCCCTGAAGGCCTTGAATAATTGGATTAGGTTTAATATTCAGAGACCCAATCCAAATCCTGAAGATCACGGATAGTTCCAAGAACTCCTCTATTTTAGATGGTGTGCATGCTTGTGATGCCATCATAGGATCTGAACCCCACTAATGTGACTAATTTGAAGAATGTTGTGCTTCAGTTGTCAGTCTCCTGTCATTCCTGTATTCATAGTTTGGTCAAGCTGACCCAGATCAGAAGTACTAGGAAGTCTTAATCTCACATAAAAAGGCTGGATGCGCTCCAGCCAGAAGATGGAGGAGCTCCATCATGTGTCGTCTGAGAAGTCCTCCATAAAGTTCCAAAGGCTGTCCACACTTTCCACCAAGCCACCATGTGTCAAGCCTTTATAGCTAATTAAAAGGAGAATGAGGAATAGAAGGGGATGACAAGAGTCTGGCCAGCAGGGTTTTATTGTAATATCCTTCGGCCATAAAAGAGTGATGATTTCATTTTGGTGGAAACTTAGTTGCTAAACGAGGGGTTTTATGTGACAAACACATTTGTGTGGCAGGATGGGCCACGGGAATCATAATTGGCCTTTTAATGTAAGCACAATGGTTAATGAGGATTGGCTATTGGATTTGCTAATGTCTTTGATGGTGTTCCATCAGTGAAAGGATGTAGAGGAAGCCTAAACCAGCGCCTTGGTGTCTACTGAACCCTCTGAGATATCGTATCAACCACATCAGTGCAACCACTTAATACTGACAGTTAGCCAACTTATAAAGCCAGCAGAGCATTTTTATTTGGACCTTTTTGTCAGTTTTGGTAATCATGAGGCTTTTTAAAAAAATAATTTTAAGAGTTGTTGATGTAGCCCATGAGATCAGGGTACATGGGTTCCTTCAGAAGGCATGATAAAGTGTCCCTTTGGTGGGATTCAGTGAATTTCTTCAGTGTCACTTGGCAGTATACCAACATATCTCTCAAAGATCCGGTGGATGTTATTACTTCACAAACAGGCATTTGTTTTCTCACTGAGCATTACGTCAGTTCAGGAAATCACGTCATACTCACTGTACCGTCACATTTCTGATCACTGACTGGCCTCAGAGCAACACGTCATCATTCTTGCAGTTAAAAGTCACTTGGATTTCATTTGACAGCCTTCTGCCATTCACCTTCACAGACCAATAAATGCACACTCCCCTGTAGGGGGATGGCCCCATATGTGCACGCTGGTGTGGGTGGGTCTGGGGTGTTTTCAGTAACACTTAAAAGTTAATGAGCCCTTGTTTATTTCACAGGCAAATTGTCACCTTCATCCTAGACTCTTTAAATGCTAACTTCTGGCTCCTGTTCCAATCCTGTGAACCCCAAGTGGTTTTATTGATTACACTGATGCACATTTTTTTTGGTTTGCTTTTTGCTTGCAAAGAAAATAAGCTGTGCATCAAGAGTTAGAACACATATTCATATTATTTGCTTTAGTGTTTGAAACTTATTTAAATGTATTTGGAACAGTAGCTAACTTCCTCAAGCTCAAGCTCAGTGTCATCCACAGCTTCAGTCCAGTGTTAGACTGGATATCCACATCTCCAGTTCAAACCACAGCTAAGTTCTGGCCATGCAAAACATATACAGCTACATTTCAGACGATAGTCATATTAATTTCGTATTGATTGCTTCAGTGTTTGTGTCGGAGGCAAATTGTGTAGTTGGAAACAGTTACTGGAGCATGGCAACATCCATAGCTAACATCATAGCATGGTAACATCCATAGAAAACATCATAGCATGGTAACATCCATAGAAAACATCATAGCATGGTAACATCCATAGCAAACCTCATAGCATGGCAACATCCATAGCTAACATCATAGCATGGTAACATCCATATCAAACATCATAGTATGGTAACATCCATTGCAAACATCATAGCATGGTTCAAACTATAGCTAGCACCTGCATCTCCAGTTTTGACCAGAACGTATTTCTACATTTCCAGTTCAGACAGAAGCACACATCCACAGTTCAGATCAATTAGATCCCAGCTAACATCTGCAGCTCCAGTTCAGACCATAGCTAACAGCTACATCTCCAATTTGGATCAGAACTAAAACCTATGTCTACAGTTCAGACTATTACTAACATCCACAGTTACAGTTCAGACCATAGCTAACATCTAAATCTCCTATTTGGACCAGAACTAATATCTGCATTTCCAGGTCCGACGCTACCTGCCGTATATACAGCTCAGTTCACAATATCTAGTTTAGAGATACCAAAGCTAACATTCACGATTATAGATCAGACAGAGTAAAGTAACACCCAGAGCTACAGGTCAGGCTGTAGCTACCACTCAGAGCTTCAGTTCAGACCATAGATCAGCATCAGCATTTCCAGCTCTAATCATAACATCCATAACTGACAGTTCAGACCATAGCTAACATCCACATCTCCAATCCAGGCCAGAACTGACAGTTCAGACCATAGCTAACATCTACATTCCTAGTTCACACCACAGCTAGCATCTACATTCCCAGTTCACACCAGAACAAATAACTAAACATTTTGTTCAGGCCATTGTTAACATCCTCAGCTCTAGTTTAGACCACAGCTAACGTCTACATCGCCAGTTTAGACTATCCTGGTACTCTCTTGGCATTTGCAAAATATATTTTTATGAACACGTTTGGGTGTTGTGCGGACGTATAAAAAACATTCAAATAAACAAACTAGCCATGAATATTATTTTATTAAGTGCAGCTGTTTAAGAATAAACTGTATCTGTAAAGTGTTTTCTTCGACACTGGACTTTTTTCCAGGAAAACTGCTGAGCTGTGTATGATCTCACAAGATTGTACAAATGTATCGCGGCAGAAAAAAGTTCAGGACGGATTCACACTGTGAGTGTGAAAGGAAACATGTGAGAGGGGGATTGTGGGGCGCCGGGCTATATGTTGCTGAGGTTTTTATGACTGCACCTTCCCAATACACTACTGACAGGGTAACACGATGCCGCTATACTCGTTAAAAGAGACCTTGCTGCCACTGGTAGGATGTTTGGAATGTGTGTGTGTATGTGTGTGTGAGTGAGTTAGTACATCGTTAGTTTTCTGTTTTTCACACTCTGAACCATCTTCTTCTGCTTTCCCTTTTCCCCCAACCAAACACACACACACATACACACACACTCACACACACACACTCAAAAGATAAGTATCTTAAGGACGGCATGTGAGCCTGTGTGTTTTGTAACAGGTATGTAGGGTGCCGCACTGGCCAAACAAACCCGATGAGGAAGTCCAGTGTGGAGTATGCAAACATGAGCCAGTAGTTCAGTGAGGAGTCAAAACACCGCAGAGCCATTCCCAGATGCTATCTCAAGCAGGCTGATATTACACAGCCATGTGCTTCTTTAATTTTCTGTCCTCATCTGTCCATTGTATGTGTCAGTTAGCTGTTACAACTTTGAATTCATTTTGAGCAGTAATGTCAAAACGTGTTGAAATGAATGATAATAATGTTAATTTCTATTAGTGTCCCTATGGGGTTTGCAATATTGATTTCTGTGATATCATGGGTAACATCTACATCTCCGGTTCAGACCAGAGCTCATATCCCTAGCTCTTCCTAATTTCTGCTAGTGCCCTTATGGAGTTTCCAAGATTGCATTAGCAACATGGATTTCTCCAATTAAACATGAACACTTGATCCACTGACTGTAGGTGACGGCTCTACAGTTAGATCTAGAACTTCCAGAGAGTAATGCTTTTTCCCTCACAAAATTTGACACAATTTTAAATTAGAATGGTTGGACATGGGCAGACCATAAGCCTAACAAACGGGAGAGCTCATTAGATTGTATTTACCTTCATACTGTGAACAACATTTGTAAAGAAAAAATTTTGACCGTTTTTCTTTGGGGATATTTTATACAAAACTCTTTACTGAAATATAGAGTATTCCTGAAATACCTACATGCTTACAATAAGCCTGTTGATTCTATTAGAGAAAAATTAGCTAAAAATGACAGACATATATTCCCAGAAACCGCAGACTTTCTCTAAAGGCTCTGGAAGCCTTAGGAAGACCCAGGGAGGGAATAAATACATCTGCTCTGAGAATCTGATCTCTCTCTTCAGGCATTATTAGGGATCGACTAGCATGAGTCGAAAGCCAGGAATCCTCAGTCATAAATTTTGTCACAGAGCTTGAAACTTAGCACATAAGTTCGAAATTCAGTCTAAGCAGCGAGCGAGGAGTCTGAAGGTTTGAGGTGTGTGGCCATCGCTTCTGTTCATCTGCAACTGGCAGCGGTAGTTTAGATAAACGCGGGTTCGTTCGTTTGTTTGATTTCTGTCCGTCTTGAAGCGTGACGAAATGGATCCCACTCGCTTTCATCCACCTCCCAAACTCGGAAATGGGGAGAGACGGCTAGGGCAAGGGAGCAAGAGAGGAGAAGTCATGTCCTACCACATGGAAATAAACACCCTCTGAAAGAAAGATGATAACTCATCTCGTTCACTAATTACTCCCTCATTTGGAGGAAATGAGGGTGGTCTGTCAAGAGAAAGCAGAAACCGTATTTTGGGTATCTTCTCGGACGAATACAGTGAAGCCGTGATATGTGTCGGCATGTGGTTGATAGAGATGTGCCAAATCAAATCTGCAAATACTGCAGATGTGTATTTTTGAATGGGTGCACAAATATACGTGACACATTTGATGGGTTACTGGACATCTGGTTTCCCCCAATGCTGCTTTGGCTGGTTTGAAGAAGACCCATGCGAAAGTTGAAAAGTGGAAACAAATGCAGTGGGAAGAACTGCTGGAAGCCTGTTAAAGCTCCCCTGATGTGGTACATAAGCTTGGCTTGCTGTCACCTGTGGAAAAAAGGATAAAGGAAATGCTCTGCAGCGTCAAAAGCTAGCATGGAAACCGCTTGAGCCAGCCTGGAAAAGAGACACGGAAAGCTGAAAAGCAAGCAAGGTTTTATCGATTCTGTATTACAACAAGACAGGTGCTCACACAATTCACTACCGATGCGTCCCAAACTGGCTGCTTGCTCATCCACCAAAGATCTTTTCCATTGAAAAGGCAAGTGTGCGAAGCGCTGACTTTAAGAAAGGTACACTTGAGACATAGATGTAATACTTCCCCGAAAAAATTTATTTCCCTTTCCCTGTTCTGGAGGAACAGCTGCATGTGTGGTTTCCATCCCCAGTGCTCTTCTGCGAGTGGTGTGGTTTTGGCTCGGCTGCTCCTCGACAGATCTCCCTCGTGATGACCGCTCTCCTGACAAGCACTGTGGGACAGGCCCGGCCACCATAACCAAAAAGACTCTGCTCGTCCCGTCTGCTTTCCCACTGTCCTGCCTGTGCTCTTCTGCTTCTGCCTGAGGGTCAGTCTGTGAAGACTTGTGGACAAGCAGGGGGTAGCTTGTTGGTACTCTTGCATTCTCGATTTCTCCGTATTTGGAGCAATTTTAGAGGTCTACTCACATGCACTCAGTCATTTTATCAGTCAAGCCCAGCTCACTAAGATTTTGTACTCCACAGAGATGGCTGGATCCATGTTAGCTCAATCAGCGTTGGATTAAAGTGCTGATGCTTTCAAACCCTGAACATTAAAACCAAACATTGTCTGACAGCAATAATTTAAATATTGTTTCCTTAAAGAACCTTTCAGTGCATGAACCACCTTTGTAAATGGGATATGCAAAAGTTTTAGAACTGCGTGAAGAGGGAAACATTGAAGTACCCATGATTTTAGAGTGCACGATGCTAAAGCAGCATATAGTAATATAAACAACTCATATCAACATTATTAGGTTTCACTGTAGAAACACATTTCCCTTTTTGCATACACAAGAAGACTTCTAAAAGCATTGGCAGTGCTTTTTGGGTTCTAGCATCCAATTGGTGTCAGATTGGAAAGAGAGTCTGTGGTTTTGCTCATCCTTGCTGCAAATTCCCGTAAGAAACCCTACCCATTTCCCCCCCATAGTGCAAGGACAAGAAACCCAAGGCATGGGCTGAGTAGTTGGTTATCCCTGACTCTAGCCTTATTTATTCATCCTCCTTTTGCTCCTCTGCACTGATCTCTCCCTATCTCAGCTTTTCTCTCTTTTTCTAATGTTACCACTGCTTTCTGGGCTTGTGGCTCACCTCTATTAGACACAGCTGTCTCTGCACTTTTCACACATGTTGAAGGTTTTGCACTTTCAGTTTTAGTAACACACTCAACTGCTGGATAATTTAAGCACTTTGACCACATTCACAATATGTAGTTCCGTGACATTCCATTGCTTTCCTGATGCTAAATACTGCAGCCAAGTAAAAACAAATGAAATACAAGCTATATGCTCATCCTTGCTGGGCAGAATTGGAGGCAGAATATCTCAAACAATTCTCATGAGTGTTCATGCTTTTTATCAAAATACATGGTCCGATCATGATTAAGAGTTTTTTTTGAAGGCGGAGTATCTGCTCCGGAACGAGAACGTGTGACAGGGGGGTTCCCTAATAAAAAAATTTTGTTAAGTATTTGTCCGAATACGATATTCGTAAAAAACACGTTATTTGTGCTTTTCTGCATACCGTATTCGGGTTCGGCTCCACCCCTACATATATATATATATATGTATATGAACATGATTTTTCTATCTATTAAAATTTGTGGTACGCTGATAATTTTGTGGTAAAAAAAAAAAAGTTGTTTAAAAAAGTGTAAAAATGTTTTTTACTATTTGTCACCAGAGACCTTCAAATGTTAAGATTTACAGTATTAAAATGTTTGTTTTCTTTTTAGTTATTTGAAAGGCTGGGTCAGCTTCAGGCTATCCTGTTGCACATATATCTCAAAATCTCAGTTGCATCAGCGCTGTCCACTACAATCTAGTGATGCACACAGCTGTTCTGTTCCAGTATTTTGTCATGCGTGAACACACTACAGCACAGTACACAGTGTGAAATTCTTCTCTGTATGTAACCTATTCAACAAGTGACCCAGTGAGCAGCCAGTGACACTGCACCCAGGGAGCAGTACTGTCAGGTCTACCTCAGTGGTGTGACTGCCAGGTCTGGGACTTAACTACCTCAACCACCAGGCCAACCATTATGACTGATGTGACTGAGAAGACAGATATTTGCATGGCTTAACTAAGCTCACTAATTCAGCTGGTATTAGCTAGAAAAAAACATGAACAGAGATTTCACTGGTTCTCAATTTCTTAATCATTTAAGAGGAAAACCCTTGGTTGAGGCCCTTGACCACTGCACTAGTTAGTTCTAGTGTTTGTTTTATTGCATTTACAATTCTGAAAAAGTTTTCTTACATACCAGTAATCATAACAAAAAACTTGACCTGCAGCTAGTTTGAACAGTGTTTTCATATATAAACAAAATGTGCATTCGTAACTGGAAATGAGGCAGTTTACAGTAACAGGACTTACTTATGGGTCTAGTTATTAGAGGAGGAATATGTTTTGTTCATTTCATTTCTCTGAAGAGCGCATAATAAATTCTGACAGTGTCCCGAGTCTGGGGAGTGTGTGACAGACAGTGCAGGAGTGTGTCAGCTTTATGAGCGACCGTGCCTGCGCCAGAACGCTTATGCAACGGCCTACGACCCTGGCAGCCCATCCCAACAGAGACACTGGAGAGGGAAGGCAGGGCTAGCCACATTTACGGATCCTCATCCAACAGAGCCATGCCGGACACGAGCGCCAGTTCTGTGATTGACACGCGGTGCCAGCGGATCACAGCGGAGCCGCCACCGATGTTTAATGTTCACACATGCGCAAGTGCAGTAGCGTCCAAAAACACCAATTAGAGCCAGTGTTTTCGAAGCACTCATGAAGAGAACACTGTCTTCTGTTTTTCTCTCTCCCTCCCTCCCTCCCTCACTCACTCAACCATAAAAGAACTGAAACTGGACATAAAAAAACTTAGTTTGACTACTGAGTCATTAGCCAGATGAAGTTTGTGCAAACAAAGTGATGGCGGCTCTGAAGAAAGCTCACCACTGCTTATTCTAAATCACAATAAAACTCTTCCTGACATTTATGGGTAGAAACTGTCAGACCCCACCTCATCTGTTTGTCCCCTGGTAACAGCTGGCATGATGAACTGCGGCTGATTAGTCAGAAAGTCACAGATATTTGTTGTGAGTTACAGCTGCGCTTAAAAGCGGTGCAATCACATTTCATGGTCTTCTTCTTCCAGTGACAGTTCCAGTTTTAAACGGTACAACACACTCCATCAACAGGCCGAGGGCCGACTGTGACATTTGTTAGAAAAGTCTGGTAATATGATTCCAATCAAGATAATTCGGTGCAGTTCCATGTTGTTTCAGCTAGACATGATTCAGAAAAAGCATCAAAAGAAGTTTTGTTGGTGATACGTCAAACACTGCCATTATGTAAAAAATAAAAAGATTTTTTTATTTACTACAGTATGTTTTATTTGCATGTGATTTATATTAATATGGTAATATTTATATATATCTTTTAATATTAGTTTGTGATTTTAAAAGCATTTCGAATTCAGACTGATCATTTTGGCGAAAGCATTTGCAGGTGAGAGGAATCGCTAACCAGGGAACTAGCATGTCAACTAGTCTTTTGCGATGAAACTGCATTGTGTATGCATTTAATTAAATCAATGAATAGAATCAAGTTTGAGCATTCAAATACTGATCTGTGGAAACTAGTTTTCTCGACAATGTTGCTGTGACATATACAGTCAGCTGTACATCTTCAAATCATGGGTTTTTGTGCTAATGTAGCCTTTTGTGAAAGCTCAGGTACCTCCAAAACAACACACATTCGTACTTCACATATTACACTACTACTTGTGCACTTGTAAATGGTGGTGTACTGATGTTGTGAAAACAATTTAATGTTGTGGTATGCAGTTTGAGCTCCAGTGTGATACAGAAGTCCAAGTACCTCAAAAGGAAGTGACATTAATAGTAGTAGAGGTGGTATTTTAGGACTTTATGGTCTTTTAAATCAGGGATCCCCAACCACCGGATATTCGTAGTCTATCCTTAGTGAAAATAGTTTCTGATATTAAAACAATTCCTGACTAAATCTAGATTGGGGACCACATTCTACAAAGTTTAGACTGTACTACAACCCACCCCCCCCCCCCAGGTCCGCGGTATAATATTCAAGCGTTTACCGGTCCGTGGTGAGAAAAAGGTTGGGG
Organism: Ladigesia roloffi; assembly: GCA_037577295.1. Taxonomy (NCBI): domain Eukaryota; kingdom Metazoa; phylum Chordata; class Actinopteri; order Characiformes; family Alestidae; genus Ladigesia; species Ladigesia roloffi. Next base: position 8,115 of record JBBKCR010143135.1, on the reverse strand, counting down.
ACCACTGTTCTAAATTATAATATTACCTCATGAGCAAGGCAATTTGATAACATTTTTCATGACAAACATTAATTATTATTGTTCATACATATCGTCAGAATGAATCGACAGACAACCATCCAATCTCTGTCAACATTTACAGAGGATGTTGCTATGAAAACACACAAAGATGATCAAAAGCACATTGTACAGGGCCCAGGTTAACTACATAACACATCTTGCCTTAGGTTGTGGCCTATGCTCCACTGTGCATTTGTCATGAATGAGTTTCTCATTGAAGTGTTTAATGGTTGTGTAGCAGGTGAAGAGACAGAGCCTCTCCATTCTGCATCAGCAGCCCTCTCCTATCAGCCCTCAGTTCCTTTAGCAGTCAGGTGTGAGAACCAAGCCGTGAGAAACGTTGGGGTTGGCGACGTTCCCGGAGTCTGGCCTTTTCTGCATACATGCTAGACTGGCAGCATTGGAAGAAAAGGACTAATATGCAATGTCTGGATCTTTCTATGCAACCATCCACCCACGTACACCATATATCTGTGTCTGACTCCAGATTTTCCATTCGCTGTATGCTTATTGGACGGTACAGAATAGACTGGGACTTCCAATGCTGGACGTAGGAAACTTTCCATGATGCTTCTTGTGAAAGTCCATTTGTCATGGTAGGTTGTGTAAAATGTCAAAGACTGAGGCAGATTACAAAAGTGGTGATTTGTGCTGCGGTGGTCACATGGCGGTTGTCATTAGCAGGGTGGAGAGCCGTTCCTGTCCGTTAAGTATTAAAAAAAATCAGAAAGAATGCTGAATGATCCTATTACTGTCTGTATTAAACACGTCACAGAGCTCACCACGACTTCCTCTGGCTGCCCGAACTGAACACGTCATACTAGTTTACCACAAATTGTTTGCTTCTATACATGTATTTATGTATTTATGCATGCACAACTCTGTCAAAATAATGATGGACTTGCATTTGTATTGGTGATGTCTTCAAATACCAGAACTAGTCTCTCCAGACCTGGTTTTCTTGGCAACAAAAAACACAGATCACTTACAAGCAGGTGTGTGTCATGTGCATTCAAACTTAAGAGAAAGCACAACATGTTTCTAGACCAGTGCATTGCATAAAAGTCAAAGGATACCGAAGACACAGAGTAGGAACTTAAACAAATACTTAAGATGATAAGATCAAACCCTAGATATGCCATTTAGAGTTTGGATGGATAACCTTTACAGACCTAGAGCTTCTTACATCCAGACCTGGCAAGCATGGAGAACAATGTGTCTCTGTGCAGTCTGGTTCCTCTGCCGATCAACTGGTTCTTCACATCCTCTGGAAAGTCCTGGCCAGGCTCTGGGTTTCAGTTCTGCTCCCCAGGTCCCTGGTGGACCGGCCTGCCAGTTTGGACGCAGTGCCATATCCATGAGCACCCCAACCGAGCGCCAAGTGCCGAACTCGTTTGCTTTGACTGGGCATTAGCCGGGTGTGGCAGCCCGTATTCACGCAGCGCTCCGAATGGGAAGTGGCAGAGGGTAACCAATGGGCTGATTTGATTTGCTTATTTCCCTTGATTTCCCGACCTTAAAGTCTTTTCCTTGTTTCCTGGCCATAATGAGGTTTTGTCTTCAATCAGGGACCAGTGGCACAAGGCAGGCTTGGAAAAAGGGCTTGGAGGAGATATGGGGAGGGAGTGCCAGGCAGTGATGCTTTCGAAACATCATACCATCCGGGCTCCTGTTGAAAAGGTACACTCTGCTCCTGCCTCTGTGTTCACAGATTGAGTTGTTTTCTTCAAAAAGGGGAAAATGTGACAGGCCCCGCTGTAGACGCACTCACTTGTGTAACACAACATGCACAGCCCTCCTGCCCTCCCATGAAATTAGATGTTAAATTAAAATATGGAACCCATTTTTGGGGTGGGACAGATCCAGTCCCTGAGCTTTGGTGCTCCAGATACACTGGTGTGGGACACCAATAGTTTCCACCACATTTTGGTCATGTTTATGACTTTGCTGGTTTGAATAGGCACACAGTCCTCTCCAGTCCTCACTGAGCCCACAAAAGTGAGAGACATCAAGAGGAGTTTCTCGGTTGTTCAAACAGCAGACACTTGCTGCCTGTTATGAGGATCGGGAATCGCAGCGTTTCCATCAATACCTTGTTAGCGGTGAAGAGGGGGATTATTGGAAGTCTCTCAGTGTCCCTTGGACACAAAAGCATGACATAAGCAGCAAATAAACGAGAGCTTGCAGAGTCCCAACGGTTGCCAAGTCCTTGGAAGAGGCAGAAGCCCCTGGGTATACCTCCATGCACAAGACCCGAGAAAGACAGAGTGATGAGGAAATTAGTTGCAGATTTAAAATAAATGCCTCTGTAGACCAAAGACTAAATGTAGGGACAACATGTATAGGGAGAAAGACAGGCAAGTGGGAAAGTACACACACTCAGCACCTGTTCTTCCTGTAAGAGTTAAAAGCAGTTGCTAAGGCCCCTGAACCACTAGGTAAGGAAGGAGGATTCTCTAAAAGCTCTTTTATTTAATATTTGTTGGTTCTTTGGTAAGAGAATAATCTCAGCTGCAGAAAGTGTTGCTTTGAGGTCTGGAAAGAATGGAAAGACACTTAGAGAAGTGCCGCCTGAAGCACATTTATCACTATGATGCTAAGAGAGAGCTCTGAAACTCCAGCAAGTAATAAACACAAATAAAGAACAGTTTTTTGCCCATGCACTTGCAAAAGTGAATGTGTTTGAATAATCATAACCAGTTATCCTTCCATACTGTGGAGCATGCACGAGTGTATCCGTGCTATTGTGATGTTGCAATACAAAAATGTGACAATGTGCCATGGAGACTAAGCATTGTATTAAATATGATATAAAACTGCATCGTGTATTGTCTTTAACCATTGTGCAGATCATTTGTAAATAGACCCACAATTGAATAAAGTCACGACGGTGTGAGTAAAATCTTATTCTAAATATTTTAAGTTTTGATTTTGTGAAAATATCAAACTGTGTATCGAACTGTGAGATTTGAACTGTCATGGATCGTGAGTTGACTGTATTATTACATCATTAGCAGGGAGGGTTTTTGAGCCAGTAAAGCAATGGACAAAGGGCCTCACTTATAATTCCTAACTTTGTGAGATGCAAAACTTTGTGTTATGCCAAATGTATTACTCTGTAGTCTGTGTAACATTTCTTATTTAATTTTTTTTTTATTTGACTTTAAAATTTAGAAATTAATTGCAATATTTATTTGTAATGTTGAATGCTTTGAAACAGGATGCAGTGTAGTTCATTTAAAAACAATAAACCAAACCAAAGAAAAATACACCAAAATCCAAATAAAAAGGGGTCTGATATCAGCAGGTAATTTCAAAGATTAACAATGAACCCAAAAATCTTGCCACAAAACCCAGGGTTATAAGATGACCATCAACCCCCTGGGCCATGACGGGGGGTATGAAAGGGACACAGGTGAACATGATAATGCTAAGGCAGGGTTATGGCAGGGCATTACCCATAAATCCCATGGACAGAAACAAAAGAGAGACACAGGTGAGAAAAGCAAAAACTATAAAATTTTTCAAGAAAGCAAAATGATCTAACAGTTTCTCTATATAAAATAACTTCAACACATAAAACAAATCAAATAATCATATAATACTCTTACAGTCACCCCAAATGAGAAGCTTCAGATGCTGACTATAATTAATTTTTTTTTGGCGGTGTGTGGGTGTATGTGAGGGGAGGGGTTTCGCGGTAAGGTGTGGGCAGAGTCATAAGAGTCAAAGAGTGGTTAATGGTTCTGCGAGTGCCAGCTTCCTCCTGGAGCAATTACACACCACAAACACAGCGGTCTCGGCTCGCACAGCCCAGTTACATCATCTGAATGAATATGCGCCCGTACATGTCGGTCCTGTCTGCTGCACAGTGACGCAGGAGACCGTATGTGCTCTGTGGACCAGTGCAGCCACTTTCCCCAGGGACTGGAGGGATGGCCTCCCCTTGTTCTCCGGGTGTTGTTGTAGTGTACACCGAGTGCCTGGCAACAACTGTGTGGTGGCAACCAGCAGACCATTACTGGAAAGCTAACTCAGTTACTGTCTGTGGCCTAGCTGGTGCTGGGTCTTGTGGTTCCAGCTAAGGTTAACCCCCTGTTCGAAGTGGCTCCAGGTGCCACCAATCTGCATCTTTCAAACCCACTGAGGTCACGGAAGCAGTCTGACGCACTACAGCAGTGCAGGGTAGTCAACACTGACTTACATATTGCATACAGACAAATCCGCAAAACGGTGACAAATTGTCTCCCCCCAAGCAAATGCGACGCCGTGTATGCTCAGGCATTTGAGTAGTTTGGCCAGAGCTCAATTCAAATGTCTATATTTAGATTTTGTGAGAGTCTGCTCAAAGAAATGGACTGTATGGGAGTCACATTTATAGTTAGGGAAATGCACTCATGGTAATAATGACATAATAATACCTTAAACTGTGTGGACTGTAATGTTGTTTTTTCTTCTATATGACCCGGGAACACGGTACAATACAGAATAATAACAAGTACACTAACAACTTTCAATAACTGCTCCTGAATAAGAGTCGCCAGAGAAGATAATCTTTCCCCTTCACACCAACAAGTATAGATTGTGAAGTGTAATTGCAAAGTTTTAAGACTGGTTAGAATTAGATTAGGGAGATTTGGTCATCATTTTTGGAATATAATTCTTCTCATTTTATTTTGAGTTCTCTGTTAGTTTATAGTCAGCTCTGTATATTGAAGCATGTTTCAGTTTTCAACACTTTTTGTGAAACTTACTACTTTGAGCATTATATCTGGATCATATTATACAGCTATTTACAAGAAACTGGTTTAACAAACTGATCACTTGGGACCTGTAATCTGACCGGTTGAGCAACATTTAAAGCCTTTGTGAAATACTGAATATATTCATATACTTGTGACCCCTTCTTATCTTATCTATCTTCACATCTGGCCAACAGACTAAAAGGAAGCTAAGAATGCTAAAAGATTAGCAGAGTAAAAGATAGCAAAGAAGGTTGACAGGCAGGCTAAAAGCTGGCTAACTGGCTAGAAGATACGCAGGTGAAAAGCTAGTAAATAGGCTAAAAGCAAGTAAAATAGCTAATAGGCTACATGATATGTGGGTTAAATGGGTCCTTACAGGCTAAAACTAGCTTACAGACTAAAAGATAAGTACACTTATGACAAGCAGACTAAAAGATAGCTAACAAGCTACATGGCACCTCCCACACTTTGTGAATTAAAGTACTTATTGTGTGTTTCTTTGGAAAACTACAGTGTGAAAGGAAACAAATCCCAGCCTCTGCTCCATTTGTCCCATATAGAATTGTGCAGTAAGATCAGTGGCACTAATTGAAATTGGCGCTGTTGCTACTCTGTTGATAATCTGGAAGCACAAATACTAATAATGCAAGCCTGAAACACTGCTGTATTATTTGGTTTTATTAAATGACAAAAAACCCTCTTTCAGCAATTTGTTGTTGCTTGGCAACAATGAAATACTCTAAACTATATTTCTAGGTTGAAAAGTTATCAAAATGATTATGACTTCAATTATTTATTAATTGAGCTAATTGAAACTACACTAGGTTGGATAAATTCTCCACGCTGGTATACTGTAACACAGTTGTTGTTGGATATGGTTCTAAGTCATTAAGGGAATAGTAACTGAAACAGTGCCTCTAACAGGCTGAAGCAAATCTAACTTGGACCTCATCATGCTAGAAATGCAAAACAGATGTGCTCTCTTTTGTCCAAAGTGCTGTCAGATGGCTCTATCAGTTCCAGCTCTGCAAGTAACTGTCATTTAACACTTCACATGCTTTATTCCTCATCTCCTGTTGTTTTATTGTAAGGCTAATGCTTTTTCGCTTTGGTCTGATTGGTTCATCATGACCTTTTCTTGAATTGCAGTTCTCTGCTAGCGATCCGCACTACTTCTCATCTGGAAAACATAAAGCTCTGAGCCGATCAGGTGGAAAAATATGAGGAGATCAGAAGGATCATCGGAGGTAGAGCGTCGTCTCCATGACAATCACATCTGACCTCCTGGACCAGCTGAAACATCCTCGTCCCATAGCCTAGTCATTAACGATGTAGCAAGTGGGAGATGTTAGCATGGACCCCCCGCACCCACACTCATTATGTCGTAGGGCTCACACTCGGTAAGGATTTGCCCCTTAAGCACATGCGGCTTGTGCTCTGGAGCAGGATCAGCAGCAGATCACAGAGTAAGTGTTAGGGCTTCGGTCCAACGCTAATGGCTAATAACAGGATAAGAACCAGATGAAGAGCAGGATTCCTCAGTTCTCCTGCCACACACCTGGGGAGGGAAGCTCTGCTCGGAGACGTGGCTAAGGAGCTGCAGCTTGCGGAGTGGTAAAAAGGGAACTTTAGTGCCTTCTTTCTGGACCATGAAATTTCACTAGGTGAGAGCACACAGGAGAATGACGTCATGCGCCCTGTGCTGACCTACACTGTCGAGAACTGGGTTTTGGGCTGAATCTTTAAGGCCTCTTTCCTCATCGCTCATCTCTTTGAGGTTTAGAGGCTGAAGGGAATATGCTAAATCTTTTTTCCCGATACATTTCCTTCTTCAATGTATTCTTCCCCAGACATTTTTATTCCTGGACCTCCCAGCAAGTGTAGATAGGAGGATGTTTGCTTCCAGATTAGCTTGTAGGTTGCCCCAAATATTTGTACCTGGGTTGTCAAAAATAGCACATCTTACTTTAATATGCTTTACTATTTTAAACTTTTGAGTAGTCCAAAGTAATACAGGCTGAAGCCCAGCTGCACATGTTGCTTTGAGACCGTTTTTAAATAACCGCTTCCAGTAATTAACCTCTTGATAGAAACCATTTCCCATTATTGCCATGGTGATCACCAATGTACATTGAATCTGATATATCTAGGGAAGGGCATTTTATGGTTAATAATACTTACAATGTTGCTTATTATTCAATACTGATATTTTTATTGATACTATGCTTCTTAATTTTAATTAAAAAAATATAGAAGTACATTTTTGGGAGAAATAACAAGCTTAATAGTTTCTAGATTTCCCTGTATATTTAAAAAGGGAAGCACAATTGCTAGATCTATCTTGTGGCTACTTCTCTGTCTCCCACATTTGAAAATGATAGCTATTTCAGTATTAATAGGAGCGCTGTTTGTTCAAGAACTTGCATATTTTGGTACGGACATATAAGGAATGGAAACCAACTAAGTAACAGCTCTCTATATCAATTCCTATGCAGGACATTGCTTGTGGATTACCCATTTATAAACAAGTAGCAGACTGACAAAAGCAGCAACAAATGGCTCTCCACTATTCCTCAAATTCAGGAACTGGAGCAAGTGAACATAATCAATAATTTAAAGACTACCTTTATTTGCTTCATGGCATGCCCCTGCTGTGCTGTGTTCTCACTTTCCCTGCATCCATCATAAACGTGGCCTCGTCTATCACTGCGAATTCCTGGCTCTGCCAGAGAACCGTGTCAATGTTTGTTTCTGTTGTGAGCACTTGTTCTCTCTCCATACCTTCCTACTCCGCATTGCTCAAGACAATGATTTAAAAACAGGCCAATTAGCAGTGGTGAATGTGCTGGCATATGTGGATGTTTCCCATTAAGATCGCTTTTGGACTCAGCATCAAACCCAACCGCTCTCATTCTTGGCAGCGGGAGAGCCCTAGCAAATGACTCCTGGGAAACCTAATCTATCTGCTGGATTCAGGAACACTGTACTGACATATCAGTCCAGATGAGCTGAACCCTTTCTCCACTGCCACATCTAAGTACTGTGGAAGTGAAGGTCAGTGGGTTAAGTGTTAACTTTTCTTTCCAAACCTGTTGGTTACAGTGATCTGGGAATGTACTTTGCAGTGTGGAAACATAAAAATGGTCCAGAAGAATAATTAACCAGCTGATGCAGATTAGCAATTCTTGCAATTAGGGTAAACTTTCACCCTGTTCGTATAATGATGTGGTAAGCCATGAGTGGCCACTGCTTTATGGAGGGTTTTATCATGGGTGTTGGTTAGGCATTGAAATAATTCTTAATTAATATA
>JBBKCR010143099.1:0-20012 GCA_037577295.1 Ladigesia roloffi | reverse complement strand
CCATTAAATGACTACCAGACTGCTACGGCTAAAGCTAATAATCTGCGTTTGTGTTCTGCTGAGGAAACAAAGTCACCCTCGACTTGGATACCCTGGGGGTAAGCAAATACACATCAGATTTTCATTTTGGGGTGAACTATCCCTTTAATCCTTTCAAACCAGTTTCAACATTACAGTGTAACTGCTACAAGCTAAATACTTCTCAGCAACACTTGATTTGAACACTGCCAGCATGAAAAATGAACACATGCATAAAGCACCAAACAGTGTAATCCAAAATGCCTGCTTTGCTTATGCTTCATTACATAAACGGTGAATGATTTTCGTTGCTTTTTAAGAACTCAATGGAAATGATGAGGCACTTACTTACTTGCTTACTTACTGACCTCCATCAACCCTTTAGCACTGCTTTTCAAGTTATTTATTGCTCAGGTATATTTAAGGAAGTCCCTATACAAATTGTGGAGGTAAAAACTTCTGAAATAAACACAACCCCCTGGGTGAAAACCCAGTTTTTCCAGTTTGGTTAAACAGTTCCAAGTTGTGAATTAGCTCAACAGCTAAGAAAGGGGACGCTTGTGACAGGTTTTGAATTGTGTTTTGTATTTTAAAACATCAACATGTACAAACAGCTTTTTATGTTTTAAGAACATCAGATCTTCAAACAAAAATTTTGGCCAAATGCAACAGAGAGAAAAAGAAATGCTGACCACCGCATCTGTCCATAACGTCCAGCGGCCTTTAGAGACCCTCCAGAGCTGCAGGCCCGTTTTATATTCCTGTTATAAAAGCCTGTTCAGGATTTAAATACTAGCTGAGGAGGTCATCCAGATGTAATAACATCAGGGGGGGCGGGGAACACTTAAGCTGGACATCTGCGGCCAATCAGGATCTTGGATCAAGAGTGGATTATTAAGTCAGACATCACTTCCTTTTCTTTTTCTTGAGGGCTTTCCACTCTCCTTCCTGTGTGGCCAGACTGCCGTAAAGCTCCTTCACTTTTCTCTTCCGCTCAGCATCCCTGAAACACAGATGGGAAAAAAAAAACTCAATCTATGGGGCAAGAACATGGCATAAATGTAATACGAGTACATTTAAGAAACAAAAATGGATTATTTCAACAGAAACAAACATATTTCAGTCATTATAACCAAATGTTTAACTGTAAATGCAATGTTAATACAGTAAGACATTTCATCTAACTCTAGACCATCAAATGCAAAATCAACAATGGGTCTAAATCTCACTCAGCTTTTAAATTACCAGCTTATTAATAATAGCAGACATATAACTATAATTTAAAGATGATGGTTTAAAAACAGGCCACATTCTCTGCTCTTATTTACTGCTCATCTCTCAAATTCAAACAGAACCACCAGTTTAGTGTTATATACTTATATTATTTATAAGTAATTATCTTGTAATATTTAAATTAAATTAAATTACACACACATTAATATTTACAGTAGGTATTTTTCCCATTTTTATATTAGAGAAAACATTCGTATTTATATAAAATATTCACAATAATACTGTCAATAATGACAACATTCTAATATTCATTTTATGTGAAACACTCCAGTAAATATACGGTTGGTGGCTGGTAAGAAAAAAATGTACATGGGATAAGATGTAACTACCTAATGCCATTCATAAGTGACTTAATATATTTAACGTACGTAGTTTTCAGCTTTTAATTTTGTACTGTATTATTGGGTACGGGTTTAAGAAAGTGTGCAAACTAAATCTGGAGGGAAAGAAACAAAAACAAACAAACATTTGGACATGTAGACGGACAGTCTGGAACCCACCTGCTCATGATATCGGAGAGTTTGGCCTGGGCCAGGAAGCGCGTGTCCTTCCGGAGCTCTCTCAGCGCTCCCTTAAACTCCTTCTTATACTTGTGTTTGAGTCGCTCGCTCTCCCTCTCCTCCTTTGTGTTGCCTCGCTTCTTCCCATAGTCCAACCTGAATGGGCACCGCGGTTTTACAAAGAAAACCATGTATATCAGACATCAAACCACAGACAATAATGAGAAGCAGATGTAAATGCACTATAAATGCGGATTGTTTGTGTATCTAAGACAGCATGTGAGTTATTGAGGATATTTTCACTCACACTTCAACTATTTTAGGCTCCAGCAGTTTCAGTGGGATGGGCTTCTTCTTTTCAAACACCAGTGGGGCATGCTGGGAAGGCATTTCTGGAACGATCTCGAGTATTTCTCTGTGCAGGTCCTTCACAAATACAAGCAAGGCGAGTTTATTTATTTAGCACGTTTCATTCACAAAGGTAATTCAAAGTGCTTTACATAAAAAGAATAAACACGAAAAGGAAAGTAAAACAGTAATAAAAATAATAATCACAATAAAACAAAAATGTAAAACAATGATTTAAAATTTATTTAAAATTTGATTTTAAATAAGTTTAAGACAGTTAAAAGAGAATGCGATCAGTTGGGACGTAGCACAGTGCTCATTCAGTGAATGCACAGCTAAACAGATGAGTTTTGAGTCTAGATTTAAATGTAGTTAATGTTTTTGCACATTTGATCTCTTCTGGGAGCTGATCTCTCACTTTTCTAAAATACAGTTTTTCGGAGTAGTTTGTGGACACCACTAATTTATTAATTTTTTGGCCCATATGATACATGCAAGCTTTAAAACACTACATTTATTTCTTCAGTGCTTTATTTCTTTCATTGAACTAAAGCAATTATGTTTAAACCAGTAGACAGTCTCACTGACCTGTACTGGCTGTGGGTACTTCTGAATAGGGAGGTGTTTGGCTAGAAGAGTGCGGATGGGCTGGAAGATCTGATCGTAAGAAGGCAGGTCTCTATAGAGGACAGCGCATCTCTTCACCAAGTCCAGACATGAGTCCAGTACAGACAGCCTGAAACATATAACCGGACAGTTAAAAACTGCAATAATATCATAGTAAAAAAATGGATGTTTAAGAAACACTGCAATAAAAATACGTTTATAGAAATCCATGAATATGTCGCCCCAAATTGTATAAAATGTTTTGGATGTGGCTCAGATCACAAATCTGTGCATGTAATAGCCACTGGAAAAGTGCTGTTAAAAATTGTGAAAATATTACTTACAATTTACATAATATTTAACATAAATTAATAAATGAAAATTATTCTTGAATGCAAAATTTTTAAACAAAATTTGCATTCAAGAATATTGAAACAAGCTACAAAAAAAAAAAGGTCGCTGATGTGGCTAGATCAGGGGTGCCCAAACTTTTTCCTATGAAGGACCAAATATCAAACTTGACTCGTGGGCCAAAAGTAAATTTTGCTTCATATATCAAGCTGCATTACATTAAATTTGCGATGGTTTCCCCATTTCATAATATTAAAAATAATTATAAAACAACTTGTGTGCCACTGCCTTGATTTCTCCATTATTGCATTTGTTAACGTTATTTGATGTGAAGTGTCACAAAGCAGGCGATGCTGCATCTTGAATTGTGCATGCACGAAAATAAAATAAAATAAATAAAAATTTAATTTCAACTTTTAATATCAGTTTACTCTTTTGTAGTTCAACAATAAAACAAACAAAAATGTTATGACAAACTACAAATGACGATCTGTGTCGAAGGTACAACGCTATAACTGCGAGGGTGTGTGCTGTACGAGGCCGGACATCAAAGTCAGCTGAAAGATGCAGGAGGTTTGTAGCCTATCAGAAATCGTTATTTATTTCTTCTTGCTGCTGATTGGTTGCTGCCCTACGAGGCAGCATTTCCCCTGTGGAGCATCCCAAGTGTTCTTGTGTTTTTCATTTTGTTCTTCCTAAAGCCCTGAATTTTCATTACTCCATATTAAAATCATTTATTACTGTATTTTATTTACCCGTTTTTAACAACGAAAGCAGCACACATAAAATATGCGCGAGCATGAATTACATTACAGTAGTGGTAACATCAGTATTTACATTCTGGCACTACAGGAGACAGCAGTTCATTGTAAACAGTACAGTACCTTTACAATTTTCTTCAAATGTTAACGAGTGTTAAATTAAAATAAATGTGTTCTGGGAGTACATATGGGGAAAATTTAGGGTTTACACTATAAAATCTGGCATTTCTGGACATTTTTTTAACCACAAAACACTGTACACCGGTGCTCTTGAAACGTTGCAGCTCTACAATCCAATGGAAAGTTTAAGGGAATTGAAATTCATTCTTCAATCAGTCAGGGTTTGTCTCATGGGTGGAGTATCTGCATTGTATTGTTGGACTCTGTCCCAGGAAAGTTACAGCAGGGTGATAATTACCACTGCTCTGAGACTCTTCACACACACTCACACACTCTCGCAGCAACATTAGTCTTTGAAAGTCCCATAAGAATCTCCACAATTAGACTAGGAGTATTCACCAGCGTGCGAAAGGGCCAAATGTCAGCCTTCATAAGGGCTTATCTGAAAATATCCAAACCCTATGGGACTGCGTGGGGAAAAGAGAGAAAGAGGAATGTGTTGCAGGAGACGGGGAACAGAGACAAGGACTCTGAATCAAGACCAACAGAAGATACTTCTTCCAGTATGTGACGACCAGCAGTACAGCCGCACATCGTAACGCACAGGAATTGCAGGGTAAATAATATTTTGGTTTCAGTTATATTGTTTATTTAACCATAAAAGAGGGGCTGACCAAGTTTAATTTTGCTTGTAACTTTATTAAATGTTACATTCTAAGTTACATCTGGGTGCACACAGTTTGTTTCTCACGTTTGATTCATTATTTATAATTTTTCTGAGGTTGAGTTCCCGGATTTGGTTGGAGAGAGGCAGGGTCACATGGCCAGCAGTCAACTTCCTGTTCCAGGCTAAAGGGACTTCCTGGGCAAAGGTTCGACTTAAGTCTTCGGCAGCTACCATCCAGCCACCCTGTCATGGGGGGGAGGGTGGAAATCTGCAGTAGCTTAATTATTAAGTTGTTTATACTGATGCTGTTTTTCGTTTATTTTGACTTTCGAAGTATGATTTATTTTTCATTTTTGTTTGGAGAGAACTGGCTTTTGTTTTCATATTTGTTTATTTGTAAATGTGGTAATTGTTGTCATCCCTTGCATGTTATTTAGGAGGGCAGTTTTTGAGTTCCGATTTCTTCTTTTAGCTTTTCTTTGTTTGAATTCTGTTCGGTTGACCTTATTTTTTAGGCTTCGAATTCGCAAGTTAACTTTTGCTTTATTATGTTTGACATTCATTAAAAAGAGCCTTATCTGTTAAGTTTTTGCAAACAAATGTTATTGCACTTCTGTTCATATAGCAGTAAAATAAAAGTGCAATATAGACTACAGTTGAATTATCTTATTTTCTGTAAAACACGATAAATCACAGAAAACCATTTGATTAATCCTGATTTAAATTATTTTTGCCTTTATTTGGCCAGTAATTCACACAATTAACTTTATAACACATAAAATACTGGAAATGTGGTTCATTTAGGCCATACAGCATGAGTTTGTTGAAAAAGGCTGCCAAGTTGCCAGAAAAGACATAGGAATTCGCTATAAAATTGTATGAGAGGGATAAATATAAACATTTGAAAATTGGGCCGGTACTTTCTGAGACTACTGTAATCCATCCTTTTGAAATCATGATGTGATGTAAAATTACTGATGCTTTTCCAAGCAAGAAAAGCATTGGAAAAAAATTTAGATCTATATTACTCATCTGGAGAACTTGTAATCGAGGGAAAAAATACATCTCTTGATTTTGTAAGAGCAAATCTCTGCCGTTACGTGTTCTGTACAGCCCAAAATCATGGTGGGGGGCCGCATGAGCTTGTGTCCTAAAGCAGGTGTGTGGTACCGGCTGTGCAAACTGGCAGAGCATGGAGTGACGAGTTTTTTCCTACACATCAGAAAGTGTGAGGATCAGAGCTGAGTAATGCTGACTCACTGTACAGATCGGTTCAGGGCAGCTCTACAAACACAAACAATGAGTCTCCATAAACTCCTGCACCTCAGAGACATAGGAGATAATCAATCAAATAGTATTTGCTCAAATCTCTATGATGGTGTAGCACTTTGTGTGCATGAAAAGGCTCATTAGAGCAGCCTGAAGGCTTGAAAGGAGAATTTTGGTGGGAAATGGGCCTGGGGTTTAGTGCAACACGATAACGAGTATCATTCCGGCATTCCGAAACAAGGCTGATAATTGTACAGCATGGGGCACCATGTAGCCAGTGCAGATAAACCGCTACCCCATTTACAACATTAATAAGCTCCAATCTTCATTTCCAGAATTCTGATGGCCATGTTACATTGAGAACTTTATATAAACTGCCTTTTAATAAACTACCTGTGCACTTTAAGGGAGTACCTATAGGGAACCACAAACGTGAAATTAAGGCACAATAGTGGATTGATTAGCATGAAAGAACAGGCAGGATAGAGCAATTCAGTGTCCTGAATTGCTACTAATTGGAGTATTCACGTCTAATCAGACATAGTTTCGTTCGTGCTTGTCAGTCAAATAATCGTTCCTCAAATTCAATGTCTTTTTAATAAACTACACGTGCACTTTCAAAGTTCTCAATGTTCTCCTCGTTGAGGAAAGTTTTGTACAGCTTTAACCATCTACTCTTACGGACAGAAAAAATGTGAAGAGCCAGCAATGGCAGGTTGGATCAAGAACTTCAGTGTGAACAGACAAAGAACTGAGTTCCCTTCTAGAGGACCGAGTTTGGTTCCTTTAGGGTGTTTTTTAATTAAGTCGTCTTTGAAGAACCGAACCGGTTCCTCTAAAAAATTCCATATTGTTTCCCACTTGGACATATATGGTTTCAAAGCACTGTAACCTTATCTACTAGGGCTGAAAGATATACCTTTATCGTATCTATATCGAGATATGAACTTTCAAGATATTACTATCGAAAAAATAAACGATATTGAGGATGTAGATTTCCCCTTTCGGCGCTCGCCCCGCCGCCTGGGTCTGGGACAGATCCGGATTTATTGTTAAAGCAGAGCTGCAGTAAAATGTTCGATTTGTAATTTATTTTTTTGGTAATTTATGTTAATGTTGATGACTGGCAGTGAGTTCTTAAAAATAAAACTACACTTTCCAAATTTTTTTGTATAATGATGTTTTATTTTTCTGAGAAATGCTTGGTTTTCACCGAACCCGTAGTCATATCGTACCGTACCGATATCATATATCTGGCATGAACATCGAGATATGGAAATTTGTCCATATCGTTCAGCCCTAAATGAAGGAATGAAGTCTAAATGTCCATGTTAAGCTCCACAACAGTTCGGGTGCCGCTGCTAGGAAACTATACTGTACTTGGCAGTGTGAACCAGGACTATGAGCGCATGGTGAAAGGAGCTGAGGCAGCAGTTACAGTCAGACCTTTATCATGGGGCTGACACCGTTTTTTTTTTCTTTTTCAGAAACACATTTAGCTAAAATAGAGCAGAACGCAAATGACGCTTGGAGCAAAGCCGCCTTAATCCTTGAGGGTCTGACTTTTCATCTGCTTAGTTATTTATATATTTACCCGCTGCATCACACAAACACAAACACACACAGAGCAGCTGTTTAAACCAGATAAAGCGAGGAGGGCAAGAGGGACCACTCGGCTTTTTCCCCTCACCAATCACCCTTTCATGACCCCTTGGTAGGAAGGTCGATATTTGATCCCATGTTTTTGGTGACCTCGTGACTAACAGCTCTGCCTCCCCTCTCTCGGTTCTGCCCATTTTCCCATTGGTTTAATTTAAGACCCTCCTTTTCCCAACATTGTTTCATCCTCTACTTAAACCAGCCCACCCTCAGCCACATATGAACTATATTAAAAGGGTTGAGTTCATACCTGACCCCAGCCGGCTCTTTGGCCCCTGCAGGGTTCAATCCAGCAACCAGGCCAGCTCTGTAACCTCCCGCCATATGTTCACTCAGACATGCTCACCCACTATCAGTGACTAAACTTGCAGCCTGCGGGAAACTCTGCGCAACCACTGCCTATTCGTTTAGACATACACAGCCTTGTGTACACATAAAAAAGCCTGCATTTAAAACAGCAGCGTTTTCAGAAATCTTCACATTCACATTAAAATATATAAACCAGCTGAACCTTTCCAAGCAAGTATGCCGGCATAAAAGAAGGCGAGACTTTGCCTGAATTACCGTCCCGCTGCACTGAGAAGAACACTGCAAGCATCTTCATTGTGCCAAACACAAGCTAAAGAAGATGAGGAATGCCTTACAGCATTAAGAGGTAAAGCTTCACTCCAGAATCCTAAAAAAATGAAGCAATCTAACAAAATATTACCAACAACACAGAAACCTGTTAATGTTTAAGTGGTCCCTAAACATGTACCTAAGTTGTCATAATGACTTTAAGCATTTAAAGTGATCCCTTATTCACTTAAAATGAAGGTTAAAATAGGTTTTACAAAGGGGAACTCGGACAGGCGGACAGGAGAATATGAAAGGCCTCTTAAAAATGAGTGTTAGGCTCTAATGTTGGGCAATATAACACAAGTAGTAGTGGTTAAAAAAAAAGGTTAAAAAAAACATATAAAATGTTTTCAAACATTTTTCTATGTTTGCTAACCTCAGTAAAATTAATATTGCGAATCTTGAGAACGTCTCATGGTACATTTTCTTATTTCGCTCAGTCCTGCATCTCAAGCGGCATCTCAGATAACTGTGAGCATGAAAAGGGTTTGAGAACAAGATAAAAAGCCTTTGCCTCATATGGGAGAGCTTTAGTAGCTAAGCTTTAGCCTTAGCTAATACTCTGCTGTAGTATTGAAATGAACTAGATTCAATAATTGTACATGAACAGATAGCAGGACCTGGTTGTCCTTATCATGTTTAGTGCAGGGCGTTTGTTGGACACTCTTCTTTCCCAGACCGAATCATGCTAAAAAAATGCTAATTACACTTGCTTGCTAAATGCTAATGACAGTGGACATTCTGTGGCCGTCCCTTTCTTTAAGGTTTATTCTGACAGGCCCTTCGGCTGTGCTTTTATATGTAGGTTGCCATTATGAGGGTTTAAATCAGACACTGGCCCATATAACTCATAATCTAATGTAATCTAGTGCCGTATGACCACATAAAAATGAAAAAACGCGGTAAACAGAGGGTGTCGGCCTGGTTTCAGCGAATGCACAATAAAGTCTTCTGTGTATCACTAAAAACATGGAAATCCCCATAAAAAGGAAACAGAATCTGATGCTTAATATAAACCCCCCAAAATTTTACATCACCACAAATGACAGCTAAAGGATATCCTGCAAATTTCACAAACACACTGCTGTGCTAAGAGGTCATGTGACCTTAAGCCATGTGAAGGGAATCTTGTAAATGTTGTGGTTTCCATCACCTGCTTCCTTGTACTGCTGGCACATTATTCGGACAATTACTGGATCCAGTTAAGTTACACAAATGGACCGTGGGTTTGGAAAAGCAGCTGTTTGGTTTAGATAGTCAACAAAAAGAGGAAGTGAATTTTGTTTGAATCTGATATACATAATACGTATAAGCAATATAACAAAAATGTAACAGAACACTTTTTTGTAAAGTTTGAACAAAAATGCAGGAAAAAAACAAGGACTGTAAACACATTCACAAAGAAAACACAAAGAAAGTCCACACATGCCGCTCACACCTATTATGTATATCAGATCTTCCAGTAAATCTGGGGTGAATAGAATATTGTGTAAATCTGATTACTCATTAAACTATTCCTTTAACATCAGACTTACAGAAAGGTACCCACAACTCAAAAGTAATACTCAAGTACAGGTACCACATTTCTGCAATGTACAAGGCATAACTTTAGTAGATTATCACATAAAAAGCCTCACCTCCAAGCCCTTACTCTAAAATATATACTGATAGTGCTACACTGGCAAAGTGATCCAATTCCAATGAGTGTAAAAGACCAACGTTTCAGAACCTGGAATGTCTTAGATAAGCAGTTCATTTGAACAGTGCGTGACCATTTTCATGATCGTTCATTTAAAGATCCCTGGGTAAAAAAAAGATAGTGACTCATTTTCAAGACCCCAAATCTCCAATTTTACAGAGCAGCAGAGGGGAAGCTAAACTGTAGTCAATGAGAATGAGATTAGACTGACATTGGGTAATTACCAAAAAAGAACCAGAGGCTACAGCTTGGGGAGTCCAGAGCGGGAGATTATGGAGCCTGTGAGACTAATCCGAGTCAAATAAAACTAAAAATACAGTTATAGAGTGTGGATGTGGAGGTCATTATAGTTTAAATTCAACCCTAGTGCTGATACACCCCTGAACCTCTTCCAAGGGTCTCTGGTTTAATGTCTTTCATGGAAACCACTGTTAATGATCAACAGTAAACATCTGGGTGCATCCTATATGCGTAAAGACAGCAGCCATGGGCAAAGCCTTTATGTTATACACACCAAGAGTTGCTTTTTTGTTCTTGAGAAGTTTCTACATTTTAGTGCTGGCTTTGGGGCTTATTCTGTCAGGGCTGGTGCACTGATATAAGTCTGTCAAATTTAAGTATATTAAGGAATCAATCCTGAAATACCGAATCAAACATTTACCACAATTTTGAAAACCAAATCTGAAATTGTGTCGCCGTACAATTACCGATGTTACATAAACAGATGGAAAACAAAAATCTAATATCAGTATATAAAGCGCTAGTATTACAAACACAATATGTATACATTTTGATACGTTGGAAGAGTTTAAAAGGTGAATTGTTTAATATGAAATGTGATGAAGGCATTGGTGCAGAAGTATGAATATGGAATAAATAAATGAAATTATATTCCAAGGTGCATGTGGACACTGAAAGCACGAAGATGAAGTGTAAACACCAAGATGGAAATATACTGATATATAAAAGACTACAGTAAAATGACAGAAGTTTAACTACATGTAGTGTCAGAGGCAGCACGTTGCATTATGTGTGTCATTACAAACCTGATTTACTAGGAAAGACTAAAGCAACACTCGTTTAATTCTGAAAGGGGTTTAGGAGGGTAATAACAAGTAATGTGAGTTGAGTGTGACCCAATAGCACCATGTGAACAACTTTTGAGTTAAGTCAAAAAGATGCCGAGTAATGGTTTGGCACACAATTATCAATACAACTAAAAGAACATCAAACTGTCAATTTAGTCCATTTTATACATGTGGGTACAGCACAGAGCCAGGACAACACCATTTGTTCTATTTGAGATTATTTAATCAAAATATGTACTTTGTAAATGGCTATTGATTGTTGATGAACGAGGTTTGCTATTTTCGTTACTATTGTTCATTATCCTCCATTATTTAAGAGAAAAATAGGCAAAACTCAGACGCCAAACATGTCTTGACTATATACCTGGTTTTTGTCTGCTACAGTACTGTGAAAGTCTCAGGCACATACAGAAATAACACTTTCACTGTTTAGATGAGCAGTGAGTGTTTTTCCTCACATTCATATTGTTAAATACACTTAAAAGAGTAAATATAAATAACAATATACATTATATTGTGCTTTCGTGCAATATCAGTATATCAGTGTGTGCCCAGAATTACTTGCAGTTTCCTTACGAAACCTGGTTTGATTCAGTCAGTCCTTCATTAAATTAAATCAGGAGCTGCTAAAGGAGTTTCACAAATCCAAACAACAGCTGGAAGAACATACACTGAATCTGGAACCCAGCCTGAGCTCTCCTCATCAGCTAACAGAATATCAACTACTTTTACAAACAAAATATCTTTATCATCCTTTTGCTTGTTGGCATTTATTGTACTATTAACTTCGCTAGCAGAAAGACACTTTATCACACGCTGAGAAAATGGCTTTAAGCAATTTGTTTAGATACCAAAAACCTTTGCACAGTACTGTGTACAACCAGGCACAGTTCCTCATATCTGTTTTAGCAGAGAAAGACCAGGCGTCGTCAAATTACACAGCCAGAGAGACAACTTGCTGAGAGCAATGCCAAGTTATTTAATAGCGAAAGCAGCAGATAACAGGCGCTTGAACAGGGTTCTCTCATTCCGTATTCTGTAGGAGAGTGTGTTTCATTTGATTAATGGCGGTTGACTTCCAGCGTCGCTTCCGCACACAGGTATCTGGGTGAAGAGGACGTGATCCCTCAGAGGGCCTGATTTCCTGCCAGTCTTAGGCACAACATTCAGCGTTCAGAGGGAGTCCGTCTCTACAAGCTTAGCCAATCACAAGTCCATCATCCAGCGAGGGACAATAATGTCCACGTCTCTGCATCTGGTCGTTCTTCTGCTGAGCTGCTTGTAGCATTTATGCCGGCTCTTTGTAGAACCGCCATCCACTTAAAAACGCTATTAGCGGCTAATTTATGCTGAAGTATGTTAACAGCTCTCGGGGCGTTTTGTTGGCTACTGCTCATTAATGAATTAGCGGCCCGTTTCCATCCCAGCAGGTGTCCGACTGTCTAAGTAAAGGAGTTAAGTGCTTCCTACTGCATATTTTACTACCTGCACAGATTTGAAGGTTGTAAACATTTAGAAAAAGACTACATAAGACTGTATTGTTGAATTTTATAGACTGCATTAAACGCTGTAACTATAAACCACATCTCTTGTGAATAAGCATTCAAGTGCTGTGAAAGAAATCTATAAAAATGTTGCTTCCTGTAGATTGGCCATTTTTAATTGACATATTTGTCTTTCTAAAGCTGACCAGAGGCGAAGGGATGCAAGAAAACCTGCACTTCTGCAACTCTTATTATTTCACACTGGGCATGACATGTATATCACACTGAAGTGTACTGAATACTGGATTTTGTGATATTATATACATACACTAGATGAATATTGTTTTTTTTTTTATCTCAGTTACTTTAAAAATGTATCACCATTTCCACAATTTATATTAATAATAAGCTGCATATTTTAATAATAATATTTTAATAAAGGCCAATAAAACCATCTCCAATATCATTGTCATGTATAAATGATTCACTTTAGAGGCTACAAACCATCACTTTGGCCACTGATTCCAGGTCTGTATGGAAAAGTAATCCTCATCCAAAGAATCCTTAATTCGAATAACCCGAACTTGCCCTGTGAACTCCTGAATGCAGCGTGTTGTTGACATTATGACACAACTGTTTAATGGAAACTTTCAATTATGGGGGTAACTTTGACATTCAGGTCAGGTTGACGGTTTCCTTCTCATTTCCTCTGAGATGATGGCTGGGGTGTAGCAGAAAGGCTGCAGAACATTTTCCTGGTCATATCATATCATGACAAGCAATTACAGAGCAATTACAGGTCGTAGATGAGAAATACGGAAGGCCTTGACACACATAATCCCATCTAGTCTAGTGTTCCCCCTGCCGAATGTGAGTGAAACCCTTACAGAAGAGACTGGTGGACAAATCAGAGCCTAATCCAGAGTTAAAAGGGAGAAGGTATTTTAAGCCCCCCTTGCAGATGAGCGATTAGTGCTTTTGCCATGAGGTTGTTTAATTCAGTCAGTTCCCTTTGTAAACCAAGTGTGGTACCATTTAATTAGAATTAGGCAAATCAAAAGGCCCAATTTCCCACATGAACGAGTGCTCTTATGAGACCTAGAACTCAATAAGAAGAGGACAGTTAGGTCTTTGATGGGGCTACATATCCACAGAGATCGTACACACTATTGCAGAGCAAATTGATTCTGTTGTATCATCACGGGTTATAATATTTATGCAATGCTCTATTACCTTCTGTTACCATTTTTAAGAAACCTTTGCAATTCAACTATGTTGTAATTGTCCCCAATCCCTCAAAAAAACAAACAGAAAATATATATATCGATGTAAATAGAAAATGCTAGTTATGATTATATGTTTCTTATTCTTGGCAATATAAAACTATGTATCATTATCATGGCAAATCACAATATGGCATAATATGTTTAATTTCAAACAGATTTCAATTAGCCCTGGTTAATAATATGTAGTGAGGTCCAATGCGTGAAATTCTGGATGAAAATCATTTGCCCTCTGTATCAATTAATCAAATGTCAGAAACAAGCAGTGATATATAGTGTAATATTTACTGATACTCCTGTGTATTATGTGATTGTATTTTGGCCAGAACAGCCATCCTAATTATAAAACACCTCTGACTATCAGAAGATGCTGGCAATGTGTTTGGGTTCCATCGCACAGCGAGAGCTTTGCGTACAAAACAGTGAATAAATAATAAAAATGTACCTGTTTGACAACAAAGAAAATCAGAAACAAGAAGTGGAGAGAAAAATTCAATAATTGTTGAAGATAATTGTAGACTATTTTTCACCCAAATGCTTGTTGTTGTTGTTGTTCATAATAACTTGGCAGAAAACTGAGGTATAACCAGGACAACCAGTTTTGAGTTTCAAGAGCAGGGCGCTCCGCGTTCTACTAGCGGAGAACAATGACTCATGACTTCAGCACCGGGAGCCAAGAGAGTGTGTGTGAACATACCCGTAGAGGCAGTCACCGAGGAACTACCCCCAAAGGAACCCATTATTCTTACAGCAGGCTTGAGAAAAGAGGCAGATTTAAAGTCTCTTAAATTCCTTTAGTCTCTGGTACTAAGTGCATGTTCCCTTGGAGTCGACATGAGTGACAGCCCGGCGTGGAGTTAAGAGTGAATTCTCAGGCTTTAGGGAGGGTTGCATGATATTTCCTCCAGCTTTTGATCTCCTGCTCTATATCATGAAACACATCTGAGACCGAAGGGTCTCTGTGGGGAAGTGAACAGAGAAGTACAGGGAAAGGTTCTGTCCTCCACACTTCAAATACATTCAACAGTCTGGGACCGAATGCAGTGGGGGAATATGTGCTGGCGTGAGGGGGACCCCCCCCGAGCAGCAGGGGGGGGGGATTAGTCATTCAAAAAAATAAGTCATTCAGCCGGGAACTGGACATTTGCCAAATATGAATTCTTACTAAATTCTTCAGTTCTGATTCTGAAGAAAGGAGCAGCTTTACTTTCTAAAGATGCTGAACAAAACAAAACTCTGATTTTAGAAGCTGTAATGGGAGCATTTTATCAAACTTTAAGTTATTAAATGACAACATATCTGTGGTGCACAAGAGATACAACTGGAAAAACTATTCAAACAAATTGGGAGGATTGGAGGATATGGAGGGTACAAAGTGGAGAGAGAAAAGACCACATTAACAGGCAATGGGAATGTATTTGCCAAGAAAATATAAGAAGAAATGGTGATACTGGTTGTTTTAAGGCAGAAGTAATATAAAATACAGCATAAGTCTTCGGGTTACAGTGATTTTTCCGCACAGCAAAGGAACTCCAAATTGGACTGCAAGCAATTTAGCAGCCAGCCTTGAGCGCTGCTTCATAAGAACTTACTACTACAAAAAAAACTATTAAATATTCCCATACACATTAAACACTGATTTATTGATACTGATAATGGTTATGAACTATTTCCTGCAGTGTTTAAAGTTAGGTTTCAGAGTGCATTCTGTATACGGCACCTGCATCAAATATGGTTCAGGTTACGAGATTTTAGAACAGGAACAAGCAGCCATGACTTTACAGTGCAAAGACTTCATGTTAGGGGCATTAGCGATTCGCTTGAATT
Organism: Ladigesia roloffi; assembly: GCA_037577295.1. Classification (NCBI taxonomy): domain Eukaryota; kingdom Metazoa; phylum Chordata; class Actinopteri; order Characiformes; family Alestidae; genus Ladigesia; species Ladigesia roloffi. The sequence goes on along the minus strand of JBBKCR010143099.1, from coordinate 4,421 downwards.
ACAACTACAGGCCCATCAGTGACAGTTTAGTTTAGCCCACATCGCACCCATGATCCAGCTGGAGCTCTCAACCCTCACTCTTGCGGGTCTCTTAAACCACTGGGGGCAGGAGGTATGGAGAAAATGAGAGAGGAGAGGAGGAAGAGGGGGACAAAGAAACAAATGAGAGCTGAAGGGGTGCAGCTGCTGGGAGTTTCAAGATGTTCAGATCAGTGAGAGAGTTTACAAGAGGGAATGTGTGTGTATGTGAGTGTGACTATGTAGGAGAGACAGAGAGAGACAGAGACAGAGACAGAGAGCGAGACAGAGTAAGAGGTAGTGAGAAAGTGAGAGAGAGAGAGTGAGAGAGAGGGGAGAGAGAGAGAGAGAGAGAGAGAGAGAGAAATCTTGCTTGCGTAATATGGATGAAATACAACACTTGTACACACTGCAGTTGTGATAAATTGTAAACGCACTAATGAACCATTGATGTGACAGGGCTGATGATCATTCTGTTATTTTGACAAAATGTTGCTTGTTGATTCATTAATACACCCGCCGAATGCCACTGTAATCACTGTTAAAATATTGGCTCTGCTTGATTATGGTTGTCTGTTTGCTCATAATATTTTATTTGCATAGCTGAACTGTAGCTGAAATCTTAATTTACACAAAAAACAACAAAACAGCCACTAAAATGAATCACTTGATGATGCCCCACAGCCTTCTGATATATATATGTAAGAGTGTGTAAGAGTGTGTGTGTGTGTGTGCGAAATATCACCATCCAAGGCCCTTCAGCACACTTGCCTCTACCTACCTTCCAGAACCTCTCAGTCAGAGCAATTCCCCCACTGACAGACAAATAACCCAGAAATGAGAGAAAACAAGAGAGAGAGAGCGAGAGAAAGAGAGAGAGAGAAAGAGAGAGAGAGGACAGATTGAATCAGGGAAAAGAAAAACACATGGGAACCGGACACGAAAAGAACAAAAAAATCTCTCTTAAATAAATTAGGAACAAAAATGATGTTCACCAAACAAGATATGGCTGAAGGCTTTTGATGTGAGGGGTGTGCGGTAATTCCCACAGTTTCAGAGAACCGGGCTCTTACCCGTGCCTGTGGGAGCCCCTCGACCGGCCTGAGTGGTACGAGTAGCCAGAGTAGGTGGACTCAGTGTCCATGGCGATGCTTTCCTGCCCCAGCGACTCACTGAGGGCGTTCTGGAGGTAGCTGGATTTGTGTCTGGGCAGACGTAGTGGGAGCTTGTGGGCGGTCTTATCTGGCAGGAGGAGAAGCTCGCTGAGGAGATTGGCGGAGGCTGTGCGCTGTCTGGTGTCAATCTTGGACGCGGGCCTGGGGGCTCCCAGCCATCCAGCACCAATCTGGAAAAAAGAGACGAGGAGGATTTCAGCTTTATTTGCTTTCATTAGCCCACAACTCATCTACATTTCCAAACAACAAACAAACAAACATGTGTTTGCAATGAACCCGGAGGAGAGTTTTCAGATACAAACACTATCAGAAATGCCTCAAATACATCCTGTGTCTAGGACTCGAGGGATGGTACATTTTAAACCAGTCAATACATGCTGCAGCTATAAAGAAGGGAGGGAGGTCAGCAGCACAATCTATCAGATATTTAATTTAAATGAATATTTAGTTTCACTAAAAATGTAATCGTGATTAGTTGTAATTTAGAGTATTGCATACTTTTTAAAAGTGCTGCTGGATGAACAAAAGTGTAATAACAATTGGTCTGCAAATGCTTTAAACTAATATGGAGCTTTTTAACAGCAGTATTTACTTTTACACAGTCACAGTTCAAATATTTCTACATTTATTGTAAACGTTAATGAAATCAAATATAAAACTAAGCTATTTGCCACTGGAGGGCATTGATGTGTTATCTACAGAAAAACACGTTCCCCTTAAAATAATAGTTCACCCTAAAATGAAAATTTGATGTTCATTTGCTTTCCCCCAGGGCAACCAAGTCTAAGGTGACATTTTTTCCTCAGCAGAGCACAAACGCAGATTATTAGCTTTAGCCGTAGCAGTCTGGTAGTTATATAATGGAAGTGGATGGGCGTCAGACCTTTCCAAGTACAAAAACATGCACAGAGAAATCGAAATTACACCCTGTGGCTCGCGACGACACATTGATGTCTTAAGACATGAAACAATCAGTTTTTGTGAGAAACTGAAGAGTATTTATATAAATTTTTACCTCTGAAAAACGACCGTCTCGAGCTAGGATACGCAAAACTAATAATCTGCGTTTGTGTTCTGCTGAGGAAACAAAGTCACCGTCGACTTGGTTGCCCTGGGGGTCAGCAAATAAACATCAGATTTTCATTTTGGGGTGAACTATCCCTTTAAAGTCCAGACCATGGGGGGGTGGTTTGTTGGAACCATTCTAGCAGCTGCAAAGAGTAACCAACTCCATAGGAAAGTCTATTCATGTATATTCACTGTACATTGCAACAGTGCATTCAGAGGAATAGACTTCAGACTGTTGGAGTAACGCTCAGACGTCCTAATACTTTTATCCATGGACAAAAGTAAAGGGACACCTGACCCCCACAAAACCTGCTGACATGTAGAGCGCTGCACTTGTGCACCAACGAGCACAAAATAGCACCGAACTTTCAAAATAAAAGGATTTAACCTGTGTTAACGGGCAATTAAAGAATTGTCAGTGTTAAGTAAATATTGTGTTAACGTGATAACAACGCATTAACTTGCAAGGCCCTACTACAAATATTAAAGGTCTGGGTTAAAAGGCTGCTAATGTAGAAGGGGGCAGGGTTAAGGTCAATGATGGTCATTATGACTCACCATCATTTGCCTAGGAATATTATTGAATGGTTTATAGTATTGAAAGTGTATAATAAAGGTATTTCAAAGGGCCTATAATGTTTCCAGCCTCTTGTTATGATGTAGTTTTTTTTTGTTATTGAACCTTTAAGCCTCATGTATGTAAACATTCGGTTCTGGTTGCTGTTGAGGACAATGCAAGGTTTTATAAAAATCCAGGTCTGAAACCACCTCAGTGGGCGGAGCTTAACTGCTGTACGCAGAGTAAGAGGATAAGCATGAATATGTTTTGTTTGACATCACAAATACAGTGAGCTCAGAAACGCACTTTAATCCTAGTTATGGGCTGGGGTGGGGGTGGGGGTGGGGCAGAAATCAACTGTATGTTTTTAATGTTGACAGCATTTACAAAACTGTTAACATCACATTGTGTTGAGGAACATAAGTGAGGTAACTTCAATTTCCCATTTGCCTATTAAGGATAATGTTAGGAATATTGTTTTACCCCCACACAAACTACAGGCCGCTTTGCTCTCAGTTCTGTCCTTATAAAAAGTTGGTGTCTTGTACAGGTCTGCCTCATCTCAGGCAGAATACAGCTTGGTACAATTCATATCCATGCTGAAGGTACATGCGGCATTAAATGCGATGTTCCCAATCAGATTTTTCTGTTGGGTAGTCTATCTTTAGGACTGTTGCGATCAGGCAATGTTAAAACCACTGACAGGTGAAGTGAATAACACTGATTATCTTGATACAGTGGCACCTGTCAAAAGTTGGGATATTTTAGGCAGCATGTCTTGAAGTTGATGTTTTGGAGGCAGGAAAAATGTATCTGAGCAAATTTGCAAAGAACCAAATAGTGCTGGCTACACCAATCCCAGCCGATCCAAAACAGCAGGTCTAATGGTATGTTCCCAGTATGCACTGGTTAGTATCTACCACAAGTGGCCCATGGAAGGACAACCAGAGAACCAGGCTGACATGGCCTCCAAATTGCTCAGATCTCAATCTGACAGAGCATGATTTAAGGATCTGCTGCTACCAGATAGCACACGTTCAGAGCTGCTGTGGAGCCCGTGCTCTGATGGGTCACTGCTGTTGTGGCAGCAAGGGGTAAACTGGAGCTGAACTGAATGTGGGACAACAATCCTCTGTCGCTCCAGAAGATTAATAGACTCTTATAATAGTGCCTCACAATTACCTGTGTGAAAGATTTCTCTCACAAACACACGAGACACTAAACACATCGCGGTGAACATTAGTGTACAGAAAAGAGGAAGCTAATCAAGCAGAGAAAACAAGCTCAGTTTCTTTCATTTACGTGCTGTGAGGAAGAATGCCAGCAAAGGAGTAAATTGCCAAAACACAGTTGAGTGCAAAAGGCTGCACAACCCTGGTCAGTTTACATGTTCTGTTCCTTAGTAAATGAGAGTAAGGACACATCCTCCTCAGAGGACAGACTTTTGTGCATTACTACTAGGGCTGAAAGATATTTCTTTATCGTATCTAAATCTAGATATGAACTTAAGATATTACTATCGAAAAAAGCAACGATATGGACGATGTAGATTTCCCCTCTCCGCGCTCGCCCCGCCCTGGGTCTGGGACAGATCCGGATTT